>PVJA010001755.1:97069-119330 GCA_004027025.1 Myocastor coypus | reverse complement strand
AGGTCAATAAAGACCCAGGATATAAGAGAACCTATGCTGTAATATCCTATAACTCAGAGGTGTCCCAAATTTCCTGGTCAAGGAGATTATGGGACCTCAGAGGAAAGGGATGAATGAACTGCAGTGCATCTAAGGAGAGTCACCCAGAGAAAAACATTCTCTCAGGCTTTCACAGAAAGCAAAATGGCCAAGCAATGGCAGTGACTAGTCCTGAAGGCTAACACTAACAACAGTTCTACAAAGTACTGTCTATGGTCTCAAATTTAATCCTGAGGGGATTTGACCCTGGAAGATACAAAAAAAAAAAAAAAAAAAAAAAAATGAATGTTTAGTTATACAGGTCTTGCTTCGACTTGCCCTTGACCACCCAGCAAGGAAAAAAAAAATCCTTAATTACAATGCATGGAATGCAGAGCTAGATTGGTGAGATGAGCTTTAGGAGGCTTAGATTCAATAGCCTCCAACATCATAAGCTTCACTGGTGGCACACTGCAATTGCAAAACCTTTGACTGTGTATGTATCTGCTTCCTCTTAGTCCAAAGAGAAGTATATTCTTTTCCTTTTCTTTTTTTTTTCTAAGCAACATCAATAGGGAGGTGGGTCATGCCCGCACACTGTACTCTGTAGAATGATTGTGAGGACAATATGCAATATGTCAACTTTCAAAGAAAAGAAGGGGGAAAAGAAAAAAAAAAGTAATGTGGATTTAGAAAGGTTAATGTTTAATTGTTTGATAATCTTATATACCTATATGTATTAATCTAAACTGATCTGATGATGAAAATATGTAATATAACCATTGTTAAATTTAAACAATAAAAAAATTGAAAAAAAATAAATTTGGTGTACAATTTGGGGGGGGGACAGAGAAATCTATGGGAAACCAGTGTAAGTATAGGGACTGGTAAGCATAAACAATGCATGCAGGTAGCTCAGCCAACTGGGACACAGGGAAGGTTCCCTGAGCTAAACTGAGGGTCAGCGCCAACCAGGGACTGAAGAAGAAGTGACTGGGAGAGCGTGAGGTTGCTCCCAGACAAGCTGCACCTGGAGGAGGAGTGGGTACTGAGTTCCTTCAAGGCTATCCTAGTTGGCAGTCCCTGAGCCGCAGGTGGGACTTCAGAGCCAACCTGCAGGAGTCAAGTGAAGAGGGTTACTTGTTAGGAGCATGGGTGAGTGCAGGGTGACTGGCACCAGCTATCTAGATGTAAAGATATGGACAAATTAATAAGAGAACAAAAGCCCTATGAGCTAGTAGTACCAGCTCCCTGACCCAGCCTGCTTCATGCCAGGGGCCACGCTGAGTGTTTTACATCTATCATTTTTCTAGCAATGCCCTGATGTAGATGCAAGAATGATCCCTATTTGACCCATCAGGATCTAAGCCACAAGTTCAGCAAATGTTGCGCAGTCAGTGAATGCTAGCTCCAAGGCTCAGCTCAGTCTGCTTGACACCAGAGCCACTCCTTTCTTCATAGCCACTTGTCTAGAATACCTGAGTGAAGACTGGTTGGGGAGGCCATCAGACACACTGTGGCAGGACAGTGTGGGCATCATGATCTTAGCGCCATCCTGTATACTGACATGATTCTAAGGAACAACCAGGAAGCTATTTCAATGATACACAGAAAATGAAATGGAACAAAGCCAAGAAAGTAAACTGTGAGTGATGACAAGCCAGGATCTGATCCAAACGAGGTGAGGCAGAACGAGCCTGTGAGTCCAGAGTACCAACCAAGGCCAAGCATGTGAGAGGATGGCGCTGGGCAGGGCTCTGCCACTCTAGTTTGATGAACAGTGATGGAGCTACTCATAGAAACTGGGGTGTGAATAGGAGCCAAAGGAAAATAATAGAGTCCATTTAGGCCACAGAGGCTTTTTATGGCAAGCAGATTCCAAAATACTGAGTGGATGTAGCTGGGCTCAGAAGTGAGATGAGATCTGAGACCTGCATGTAGAACTGTCCTTTGGAGAGCACCCATATTAGTCAGCTTTTCACCACTGTGATTGAGTACCCAAGATAATCAACTTATAGGAAGAAAACTTTATTTTGGCTTATGCTCTAGAGCTTCCTTGGTGCCTTGTGCTGTTGCTTGAACCTATGGCGAGGGGGACATGACCAGGAGCTTACGTGCAGGAGCAAAGCTGCACACCTTGTGGCATCCAGGACACCAAAGGAATGAGAAGGGGCTGGCAACCCAGTATGTCCTTCGCACACTTGTCCCTAAAAACCCAACTCCCTCCAAGAGGCCACACTCCTAAAGGTTCCACCTCCTCCCGAGAGCTCCATAGGCTGGTGGCCACACCTTTGACAGAGCAACCTTGCAGATACAAGTTACAATGGTCTAGTAGGCTCCAAGGGTAGGGCTGGAAAGCCAGTACATTCCTGCGATGGGTGGGACTCTCCCACTCCATTGCTTTGTCCTGGACTCAGTTAGAATCCTGTGTGGGCTTTGATCCTACTCTGTCATTTGCAAGAAGAAATTCATACTGCCTATCTTGCTGAGTTTAGACTCAAAGCTATTTAATGCTAGGGACTATATCTTCAGCTTCTTTTTCTTCTACACCCAATGGTATTGTAGTAGGTTGTTAGTACATACCCTATTGGGCTTTTCATTTTTATAAGAATAAATTCCAAACTGCAGTACAGATCACTCTCTTTCAGTTCAAGGCTGTTCTGAGCAGAAATGTCTAAATGCAAACCATTCACCCAAGATGCCTCCATGTCCACCTCTGAAACCCTAGATTTTTGTCAGACCTTCCTTTGCATCCCACCTGCAATCTCTGTTGTAATCAGCATTTGAGTCCCTCACCTTCTTCCTCTGATTGCTGACCTCAGGCAGTTGAGACACAAGAGCTTTGCAATTAAATTCTCCCCTCCGGCCAAACTGACCTCAAACTGTACTTATGAAATTGCTTGAGTTTATTGATTTTGTTGTTTATGTTTCTCCATTTTCTGTGGGCACAGGGGCCATAACAGGCCAAGCTGCTTTTTTGTGCTCCAGAAGGGGGTCTCCGTAGGGTGCAAAAGCCTCCCTGTGCAGACAGGAGCTTAGCCTTTCCTCTGGCAGATCTGCAGGTTGCTTTGTCCAGCTTAGCAGGGCTATCATTGCCTGTGGGCAGTTCAGGACCTCAGCTGCCTGGTGGAGGACCCAGGCAAGGCTGCAAAATGCTTTTGCCCTCCACCCCAGCCCCCAGGACCTTATCTCTGCCACCCAGTGCTGCCCTCTCCGTGGCTTCTTCCTCATTTCTGCATTGCACAGGTCCGGCTCCAATCGCCATTTGACATAGCGTAAGTATGTGCTACAGCAACCTGCGGGGCCACCCCTGGGTTCAGCTGTACAGGATTGTAGCGAACAAAGCACAGAGCTTGTGTCATTGGTGGGAAAGGCAGGTAAGTAAGCAATGCAATGTAGAGAATGCAGGCTTTGTTAAGAACGGCTCAGTCACTTAAATGCTCAGATGGGATCTCATGGGTGAAGCGGGCTTACCCATCCATCGGGCTGCCACGCCCCGTGCCTTGTGGTTGGGAGCCATGACATTTTTAAGGGCCTGTGAAAATGTTTTCTCTCTTTATTAGAAAAATATGTGACAGAAATTTAAAAATAAAACAATAAAATGAAAAATGTGAATATAATGTTTATAAGTATGCAATAATGAATTCAGGCCCTATTATTTACAACCTTATACCAGCATAATTGAAAAATATGATTTTTATTTTTATTTATCATTTATTTATTTATCTACTTAATTTTATGTATCTGATACAGGGTCTCACTACGCAGCTTGGACTTGTAGTGATCCTACTGTTTTCAGCCTCCCCACCTTGGGATTACAGGTGTGCACCACTGCATCTGGTCTCAGTGGCTCACTCAGTGCACCTGGAGGTGGTGCCAGCACATGCAGAAAGTGATGCAGGGACTTAAACCCTGGTCCCTGTGCTTGCCTAAGCAGGCACTTAGTCCACTAAGCTATCTCTCGCTGGTCCTTATCTTTTAATTTATGTTGAAAAATAAGGCTCTATAAAACCATCATTGCCAGTAAGTCATATGAGTTGGCCCTGCCTGGGTAAGATAAGTTCAGCACAGAGTAGAAAATATCCAGTTAAGTTAGGATGGTGTCTTAGTGACTTTTTATTTGTTATTGGGACAAATATCTGACATTCAAAATGAAGGAAGGAAAGGTTTATTCAGCTCACACTTTGTGGAGGTTTCAGTTCATACTCTGTTGGCTCCAAGGCAAACAACAGCAATTCTGGGCGACAGAAAACAATAAAGAGCAGAAGAGGAGCAATACCTGTGGCATCCATCAAGCTTCTCTCTTCCAAATTCTGCACTGGGCTCCACTGTGAAGATCAGAGCTTCTCCAAAGATGAGGACTTCTCCAAGGATCTAGGGCAGGGCAGGGCAGGGGCAAAGTCTTGTTCAACTCCTTTTCATATACTTTTTGTGCTGAGTCACTCTGGGGTGGCCTATCTGGCCCTAGGGTGGAACCAATCACACCCCAGGGTGGGACCAATCACGTCCCAAGGCAGGCCCTTCACATCTTAAATGATGGGGGTCCCGACAACTTGGATCCCAGCCAAGCTTCCTCAACTTGACACAATGTTTCAACTACCACAGATGGGTAGAGCAGACTTTCTAGGAGACCAACAAATGCATTTATGAAGAATCCCAGCAACTCAGTGATGATAAATAATACCCTGGAGCCAAGGAGTAGTAAAAAAAAAAAAAAAAAAAAAAGGTAAAGGTGTAGATAGCGTTGTAATAGAGTCTTACTAGCTGCATTGAGAAACTGAAATAGTTCTACAGTTCTGTTTCCCATTGTTCTCACTTAACCCACCACGCTAAAGCAAAGCTTACCAATGCTGTACCCCATTCTGTGCAGGCTCTCTCCTTAAAATATACCCTAAGTAACTGCTATGTGCCAACTATGACTGCCCATGGGAGCTTCCTCTGGCACCTCCTATGTAAACAGCAATGGCTTAAATAAGGGAACACACTTCCAAAGAAGGTAAGGGAAGAGACTGGCGAGCAGGAAGGCTGGGAGTTCCCATTACATAACCCCTCTCTGCAACAGGCCAAGAGCCTCTTGGAAAGGTTAGTGTTGGGCCACTGACTGCTTTTCTCCTTGTGTTTACAAAGTTCCCAGAGGTCTGCTCAATCAGTGACCAATTTTTGAAGCATACAGCAAAAGCAGAATGAAAGAACAGGAAAACTATGTTCATTATGCAGGAATATGAAAGCCTCTCCCACCTCCTAATGCAGGGTCATTTAAATACACTTGTGAGAGGGGTTCATTATTTCCCCCATTATTTAAAAATGTGCTTCACAGGCCCCTCAGGCAGCAGCATGGCCTCACTCTGTTGAAACACATGATTTACTAAATCACCACCCTCACAGCCCTGGAGCTCCAGGCAGGGGTTACACTGTTCCAAAGCAGGCACAACTTGGGGGGGGGGTCACCCTGCTACTGAGGATTCTGTCATCATTCCCCATTCTATCCCATCCTGTCCCATCCTGACAACTACACTTTGATAGACAAGGTCAGAAAGAGGACTAAATGGCTTCTGAGGCTGGCTGATGGCACATGAACTTACTGCTCTGGACGCCAGTCAGTGCCCAGTGAAGGGATAGAACGCGGTTGTCAGAGATCCTGGGAGACAACACCTACTCGCCCGGATAGAGGCTGGAGATGGACCTCAGAAGGCTGCAGTCCCAGACTTCTAGGAACAGCTCTTTGGTTTTTTTGTTTGTTTGTTTGTTTTGTTTTGTTTTGTTAGTTTCAATTTTTTTATTGTTTAAATTTAACAATGGTTATATTACATATTTTCATCATTAGATCAGTTTAGATTAATACATATAGGTATATAAGATTGATCAAACAATTAAACATTAACCTTTCTAAATCAACATTACTTTTTTTTTTTCTTTTCCCCTTTCTTTTCTTTAAAAGTTGCCATATTGCATATTGTCCTCACAATCATTCTACAGAGTACAGTGTGTGGGCATGACCCACCTCCCTATTGATGTTGCTTAGAAAAAAAAAAAGAAAAGGAAAAGAATATACTTCTCTTTGGACTAAGAGGAAGCAGATACATACACAGTCAAATGCTGCAATTGCAGTGGCCACCAGTGAAGCTTGTGATGTTGGAGGCTATTGAATCTAAGCCTCCTAAAGCTCATCTCACCAATCTAGCTCTGTGAGGAACAACTCTTTGTAGGCAAGCTTGTTTAAAAGAAGGAGTGATCGTAGAAAAAGACACATTAAACACTGATCGTGAGCATCAGCAATGAGCACCTTTAAACATTCATCCCTCCCTAGCACACCCACGTGTTTACTTACAGTTTAAATTCTATGCTAAAAATGCCTATGGTAAGCCACTGACTATAGAAAATCAAACTCTGGTGCATCCATTGATTTGGGAAGAAAGTAAGAATAATGGGGAGAAAGAGTTCAAAAAATCAATGTATGTAAATGTGTCAAGAAGACAGCTGCTACACAAGGAGACAAGCCTCTCCTGCCTCCCGCTTTTACTGCCATGACTGTCAACTCTTTTCTACTGACGGTCCTTTCGGATCCCCTCACACCAGTCAACACTCCATGTGTCCACATGACTACTTCACAGGTAGACCAGATTGAGGAAACCAAGGACAAATCCACAGAAAATACCCTGAAGGCCCCTGCGTACCAAGTTTCTCTCTCCACAGGTGTGTGGACAACTTGGCACTCTAGGCAGTGGTCACTGCCTTAGTAGGGGAGGTCTCTACCACTGCAAGACCACAGTCCGGCCTCGTAAGAACCTTTTAGGGTTCCTTGGCTCAGCCTGTGACACTCCAGATGCACAGAAAAGAGGCTCAGTTATTCCATTTCCTTAACCCCATTAATGGTTGATTACCATTAATTGCAAGCTGTTATCCCTGGTAATTTTTTATGTTCCCTCCTGACCTCCCCAACTGAACTCAGCAACAGCCTATATACAGGTATCCTGCCATCCTTTATTCCCAACGTTTGCTTTGCTCAATTTCCCATCCCACTATGGCAGACAAACCACAAAGTGCTTTAAGACAAATGGTTCCATTCCTAGGCATTTCTTTTCAATCATTCCTTCTCCACCTGTGCCTCCTCACTGCCACTGAAGAGGCCCCACCTCTGAGCAGCACTTCAAACAAGGACTCAGAAGAAAAGCCCTAGTGGGTCAACCCGGTTCAGTACACATTCAGGATTTAAGGGGAAATATTTCTTCTGACCTGGTTTGTATCTAGCTGTCTCCCAAAGCTTCATGCAGTCACAGGCGGGACTTTTGGAGGTGGCTGGGTCTCCTGAGATTTTTGTGGGGCCAGGATCACGAATGTGATGTTGGTATATAGGGAGTTTGTTGGGAGTAAGGGTGTTATGATAGGATTAAGGGTGCCTATCATGGAAGGAATATAAAGAACAGAAAGAAGACTGCTGCTTGTTCCTTGCTGCTTGCTGCCTTCTGCCTGCCCTGCTTTACCATGGACTGCTTTTCCTCTGTGATGTGTCTCTGCCACACCACCCTACCTTATAGTCAACTGATTGTGGACTGACACCCCTATTCACTGAGAAGAGAACTAAGCCTTTCAGTCTTTAACTTTGGGGATGGGGTATTTTATCGAACAAGGACAAGAGTAAGACATTTTTCCAGGGAAGAGTCAGCCCCACTGTGTTAACAACATGAATAACTGGCCTGGATCTCAGAGAACAATTTAGCTCCTCGAATGGATACTTCGCCATCATCTCCAGGACAGACTGGTGCTGGAAGTTCAGTATCCATAGTCACATGGTAGATTTCCCAGGGCAGAGGAAGATTCTAAATCAAAGAGGTACCTGTGTTTTCACTTCTCCCAGAATAGGAAAGGAAAATTCTAGACATTGTGACAACTTCTGAGTGAGCTTTTCCAGCTTCCCTGTCCGTTGAGATTTCAGAGGTCTTACAGTTCCTAGGGAGACCCTCTCCCCCAAGAGTTTCACCTGCCTAGGCTGGACTTTTGGAAGCTGGTTGGATTATGGGGCATGTGGCTGACTTGCTGTCGGGAGTGGGGTCTGGTTGGAAGAGGTCGTCCCTGGACCTTGGCTAGGAAAAGGCCATAGCCCTCTCCCCGGCTGCCCCCGTCACCCACACGGCTTACCTGACACCACTCAAGCAGCTCTCTTCCACCAGGCACATTCACCACATCATCCTGCCCTTGAGTCAGCAGCAATGGACTATGAACCTGAGTCAAGTAAGCCTGGCCTCCTTGAAGTGGTGGCTTGAAGCGGTGAGGAAGAAAGAAGTATCCAATACAAAAGCCTTGAGACCAAGTTTATGTAGAGAGAAAGCTCAAGAAAATAGTCTTTTAATCTCTCTAAACCAATTGAAGAGGGGCAAAGCGAATTTCTTAATGAAAACATTATATTTTTACAAGATAACCAATGTCCTCATTTGTGATTAGTAAATCATTATGTGCTTAAAGGAAAACTGTGGGTCTTTGTACACAATTTTACAAAAAAAAAAAAAAGCCATCCTTACTGTTATGGTTCATGTGTAGTTGTCCCCCCAAAGCCTCATGTAGTCTTTGGGCAGGGACTTCTATAGATTGAGACTTGACTCGTGAGTCACTGGGATTATGTGTTTCAGTACTGATGGGATTATTGGTCTGAGTAGGGCTGGAACTATGGGTGTGGTCTAGGATGGATATCATAAAACAGACAGCCTCATAGGAATATAAAGAGAGACAGAGAAACAGACTTGAGCTGCTGTTGCTCTCTGCTGCCTTGTTTGATTGGCTACCTCTGCCACCATTTTGTTGCTGTTCCACCGCCATGAACTGGATGCTCTCTGATCCATTCCACTCAGCCTTGGGCCAGCCGAATATGGACTGAAACCTCCAGTAACTGTGAGCAAAATAAACCTTTCCTTCCTTCATTTTGAGTGTCGAGTATTTGTCCCAGCAATGAGTTAAAAAGTAACTGAGACACTTACTTTTAAGGAAGAAAATTTTTTCCTACACACGCTTACTCTTGGAAATACATTGCACTGGACCTAAACTTGGTTCCTAGCTTTGTACCAAGTCATGGTTGGCAAGCCTCTCTCTCTCCTCTGGCCAGTGTTTGTGTTCTGTCAAATCAAGGGAGCTGAATGGAAGGTGATTTGGGCAAGCTTTGACTCACACAGGGCCCTGACCTTGCAGGGGTTGCTGGAATCCCCCTCACAGAGCGCCCCTGAAGCTGTCAGCAAGCTGTGCAACCAGACAAAGAAACTCATCTCCAGAAGCCCCCTCCCCAGTTCACCAGCTACAATGACACTCAGGTGAGGCCTGCAAATTACTGACTTCTGATTTTAGAGCCCACCAGGGAACTTTAAAAATATAGTATCTTCTCTAATAAAAGAAGAAAAGATGTGCTCCCCAGTTTTATCATCAGTCTAGCATGTTTTATACAAATGCCCTTAGAAAGCACACACTTTCACTCTTTGCCAAAACTGGCTGAGCTCCTGGCTGGGGCTGGGGAATGGAGGGAGAGTTACGAGTGCGGTTGAACGCTCTGGCATGCGTGATGCTGAAGCAGCTCTGGGTATCAGTAACATGTAATGACAGCCTCCCATCTGTTCTCTGGAACTCATTGCCGAAGCCTTCATCGAGCTGGAAATCTGGAAGCAGATGAATGCGGGGGGCTGTTCAAAAGTTGCCCATGAGCTTTAAAGTACCTGCAGAAAGGGCTTCAGCACTGGCAGGCTGCAGGGAGGCTAGCCAGCTGCAGAGCTTGGGAAAGGAGGTCTGGGGCCAGGAGCAGAAAGGAAGGTCAGGCTGAGGAGGGCTCCAGCAACCCAGCATGAAACCCTCCACTTTGGAATGGAGCCTTGAGCATTTCTTGCAATAGATTTTCAGTCCAGAAAGAAACAACTGTTCCCCAAACTCCTTCATTATGAAACCCTGGATTTTCCCAGTGTCCACTGGGGCAGATTCATTGGCCAAAACTGGAACTGTGAGTCTGACAGGCAAAATGTGCAGACGCCCCACAGGTACCCTCTCCCAGCTCTGAGGAAAAGCATCAGAGAAAGGAGAAGGCCTGTGTTCAGGCATCTTTGACGCCAAGTCTGGTGGTATTTAAGGATAAAATAGAACAGAAAAATGTCTAAGTTCCTTTAGAGGTTACAGAGCTAGAGCCACATGGGTCCCAGGGCTCCTAGGAAAATGCTGGACAAGGAAAGCAGGCAATACAATTTGCCAGCCACTTTCTATGGGCCCTTCCAGCATTTATCACCTAGGACCTGGGAGCAGAGCGTTGCTAGCATTTCCCTCAGGCAACTGATTAGCCAGAAAGAGAATATATTAGCTCCTCAGTTTCCCCTAGGGGAAGCCTCCCCCTCAGGGTGTGGGAAGGGGACATTTTCATGGATTTGATAAATGCTATTCAGACTCTAAGATCACAGGATTTACATAAAAGGGGAAGCAAGCAGGAGATTATAGAATTTGTGAGTTTGACAGATGACCTGTGAGAGGCAGAAGACAAAGGGAGACTCAGACTTGAGAAGCACTTCCAGGCTGCTGGGTTTCTGGCGTTCAGCCTCCCCAGTAGCTGAGCAAAGTCATAGGCCTTTGCAGCAGCTCCCCATGCCTCGTGGAGTTTCTCTAGCCACCCCTCTCTAGGTCTCTCCTAAAATGTGGGTCCCAAGAATGAACCTTGAAGCTATAGCTAGCCAGTCCTCTGAAAACAAGAGGGCCTCATTTTGTGATTTAAGATTTTGTAGTGTACCCTGGGTTCCAGGCACTCTTGTCCCTGAGCATTGAAAGTCAGGGAACTGACACATTCTAGTCAGAAGGAGAGCTAGAGTACCCGCTATGAGGCCCTAGGGGACACGTGAGGATTTTGAGCCAGGTGGGATGGTGGACACTAACTGGGAAAGAACTGCATGAGATCTTGAGCTGGTCAGGATGCGTGTGGAGATGAGAAATCTCAGGCAACCTCACCAGGCTTTGCCTGGAACAGAAGGGCAGGAATGTCCTGGAAAATAAAGCAGAAGCAGGCTGTCCTAACCTCTACTTTTCTTCTCAACCACTCAGAACTAACAGTCGTTCCCACGCAGTTCTCCACGAACCACAAGCAGTGACCTACCACAGAAAATGCCTGAAACACACAGAGAAGACACTCACAGGAGACCTAGCAAGTGTGCTCCCTACCTGGCAGCACGGACATCACTTGGAATCTCCTCAGAAATGCAGAAGCAGGGCCTGCTCTAGACTGACCCAGTCAGAAGCCACCTGAACAAGGGTTAAGGACTCCTCTGCATGCTGCTGCGATATAGACTCAGCATGTTCCCCAAACTCATGCATTCAGGGGTGCAACTTCCAAACTGTGACTGCCTTGTGGGGGCAGTACCCTCATGAGTGGGTTGGTCCACCCAAGATTTCAGAGCTGAAGGAGCAGGAGGAGCTGGGGCCTGGGTAGAAGAGGCTCATCCCTGGGCCCTTTGGAGAATGCATCTCCACTCTGACTCTCCTGCCTTCGTCTGCCTCTCTGCTGTCATGAGGTGAGCACTGTTGCTTCCCCAAGGTCCTCTGCCTTGCCATTTTCTGCCAAGAGCCAGATGATCAGCCACTGAATCCTTGGAGACTGAGAGCCAAAAGAAATCTCTCTTGCTTTACATGCCAGATATTCTGTCCCAGTGAAAAAGGTGACTACGGAGCAAGTTAAAGCTAACAGGTTCTCGGACTACCGTACCCCACAGGTTCCAGACTGGTCTCCCTCCCTCCCAGCAGGAAGGAGAGAGCTGTGTACAACCAGAGCCTGGGCAGGTCTCAGAGCCATCAGCTGGCTACAGGACACAGGGCTCGCAGGCTGGCCTCTGTCTCAACATCCCCTCACCCCCCTTGCTGGCCCATCCCATTCTGGAAGCACTGCGTCCAGGCTGTCTCCACTCCCACAGACTCAGAATCTGCATGTACACACATCCACCACGCACACTGAGGCAGCACTGGCCAGAAGGTAAGAGCAGCCGTTTGAGGAGAATTAGACTCAAATCTGAAGTAAAAAGGCATAGAGTCAGAGTTGTGACTGTCCTCTCTGCCCTGGTAGGTCTCCCAAGGCAAGACCACATTATTTTAGCTCGGTTTCTAGACGCTGTAATGATTACAGGCCCAGCAGCAGAAAGGTAGTAAAGCACAGTGGCTAACGCATGGCAGGAAAGGCAGGCCCTGGGGCGGGCATGCAGCTGCATAACTACCCGGCTGAGCAACACCAGGCAGGCTTCCGTGCCTCTGTACACCTTGATATCTGACCTGTACAGTACAAATGATGCTTAGTAACTCTGGGGCAATACTGTCAGGAGGGCTGATCTAGTGTTTGAAAGGCATTTGGACACTTCTGGAATACTGTACGTGCTACTTGAGTATTTCATATATATCATTTTATTTTTACTATTTACACTATTACATAGTTTAGAGCTTTATATTTGTGTTAATTATACATAGTATTTTTATGCATTATATCTATACATAGTATCCTATTTATACATATTAGTTGCATAATAAATAATATGTATAAAATACTATCTAAAAATACAAGATCTATATCTATCTATCTGCCTAAGAGTAGGACTAGTCTGAAGCAAAATACCTACTAAATATTTGTTTTATTGAAAGCTGAGCGCCTGAGGGTTAACTCAGTTGTTTAAGCATCTGCTCAGGCAAATGCAGTCAGGCACAAGGGACCAGAGTTCAGTCTTCAGCTTGACAAGCCTTGCCCGACACACCGTTAAGGCAGCTTGAGCCAGCCAAAAGGGTTGTTCAGATGACCAGATATAAGTAGCATTGGTCAAAAAATTAAAAAGGCAAGAGGAAAAAAAAAATGTAAGCATTAGCTATTAATTTCAATAGACTAGTAGAAATCAACAATACAATTATCCAAAGATGACATTATGCAATATAACAGCCATTGTTGAATTCCTGTCATTTTGTTTAGTAAAATTCTGTATAGTTTCTAATTTTTTTTACTGTTTTTTGATATCCTCTTTAAAAAAAAATTTTTGTTAAAAAAAAAAAGTCAGTAAGATAAAGGCAGAGTACAAGAGACAGAGAAGAGCACAGGAGCCCAGAGCGAAGAGACACCCAACCACTGTTACATCTGCTCTCTGTGATCCAAGTGCTGGGTAAAAAGCTGGGAGGAGGGAACTGGGACCAGTGTCACGAAGGAGGGAGTCCAGGGAGCCATTGCGGGGAGGAGGGAAGCACGCAGGAATGGGGGGGCATGTGCCTGCCTTCTGTCCCTGTCAGTCACTTGCCAAGCCATGATGTGCTGACTTCTGCGAGCCCAGACAGCGCCAGTGTGCCCCGGGAACTGTGCTCTCCCCTGGTCTGGGGGGAAACAGACCTGCTCCCCACATCAGCAGACAGGCGATGCCGGATGGCCCCGCTGTCCGGGCGGAAGGGGATTCCTTCCTTGGATGGGCTTCTGTTCGCCTCCGCTTTGGAAAGGGCCATAGGAAGACTCAGCCGAATCCCGCAGCCTCCCCTCAGGACATGCCTTTGCCTTAGTAAGTCTTGCCGCAGTTCCCGCTTATCCGTCTGCTACTCCCATGGACAATGCCTGTTGCCTATCAGCGTCGGTTCTCGCTGCCTCACTCCCTTCTCACCAGCATCGCTCACCCCTGGTTTCCTGTGAGCTCAGGTTGGAGCCACTGTGCTTGCAGGACCCAGCCATGGCCCAAGGCACTGCTCCTCGTCGGGGCTTCCTCTGCACAGCGCTCTGTGCTAAGAACTTTGCATCCACATCTGCCTTTGTCTTCTATCTTTACAGTGATCCTAAGGGGCAGCTCTGTGAACTTAAATAATCTGACCGTGGTCATCACCAAATATCGTGCAGATTTACGAACTGCTGACCTCAGCATAAAGTCAAGACACTGACTTCTTTGCCTGATTCCCAGTGTACTGAGTCAAGAACTCTAGTCTGGAGATTTGGTAACATATATTATTGCAAAACCTATCTAAAGGGGAAAGGGTGAGGAATCTATAGACATGTGTTTGAAGAAATTGTGTTAAATTAAGTTAAACGATTCCTTATTGCATGACTTCTCAAAGTCCTAATAATGTAGCTAATAAATGTGAATATTTGAATAGGCTCAGCTTGTTTAAATATGGACCCCCTAGCCCACTCCACAGTGCAAATGGCTGCGCTGGGGCTCGCTGAGTTCTCTTAGGAAGTACATCTCTCTGCCCCACTGTCCCTGGGGAATTTTCCCGCAAGTACATAATCCGTGGCATCCCTCACTGCCCCCCCCCATGGGAGCTCCTGATCTCCTTGCTGTACCCTGAGGTCTTCCCGCCATTCTTGCTTCAGCAGCTTGGCTCATTGCTTCATTCCCACTTGGTATTTTCTTGCTTCTCCAAAGTCTCTCTACCCTTCCAACCCTATCTATATGGTAAGCTATTCTGCATATCCCAGCCTTCGTAGCTGTCTGGTCCTCTCCGGTTCTATCATGGTTATAATTTTTTAGATCTTCCTTGGCATGTTGGCATTACTGCTCGTCATTTCGTGAAAGATTGCCTTATATCCTCAGTTAGTCAGAAAGTTCTGTTGGTATGCGTAGAACACTTCATGCTTCCCTATTGCTCATGGGTTCTGATGTAGAAAAGAAACTACAGGCATCCCTTGGTGTCTATGTGGGGTGGGTGCCAAGCCTCCCATGGATGCCCAAACCTCCATGCACTCAAGCTCCCTCTATGCAAAGCCATAGTCTTTACATAACCTGCATACTGTAACATCTTCCTGAATACCATAAATAATCTCTATATTGCTCATAATACCTAGTACAACAGAAATGCCGTGTGCATAATTGTCATATTGTATTGATTAGGCAATAATGACAAGAGAAAATAGAGTATATATGTTCAGTACCATGTTTTTTTTTCTTTTCTTTTCTTTAATTTTTTGCTTGGATACGTCCAATCCCTGTTTGGTTGGCTCCATGGATGTGAAATCCACAGATGCGGAAAATGTACTGTGCTTGCTGATGGCCTATGGATTGTTTAGAGCAGAAATTAGGATCTCCTTCCTGGGTGCCAGCCGGCTGTAAGAGTCAAGAGCTAATTCATTTCCACTCTTACTTGGCTTTTGTTTGAGTACTGTCACTGTCTTGGGCCCTGGAAAAGCCTGACTCAGAGCAAGGTCCTTGTACACACAGAGCCTTTGGATGATTGCAGTGACCCCAGTGGTTAAAATAGTCAAGCAAGCCATGCTAGTGCCATGGCTTCAGCTACATCAGACCGTACTTCCACCTTGCCCTCTGGCAAGGGGTGAATAGGCAGAAGCCTGGCAGCCTGAAGACTCCACACTCCTAGGTAGGCTCTGGAGGCCTTTCCTATTTGTAATTTTTTTGACTTCTCGAACTTCAGATTTCCTTCTGCGTCTCACCGTCCCTGTCTCTGCCTATCAATTTGCCGCCCTTTTTAAGAAACCCGAATAAAACACAGTGTACACTGTCTCCCTTTTCTCTCTGAGAGCAGAGAATAAAGCAGTCACATGTCAGAGGCACATTTGCAGATTTTATTTTCGTCAGCAATATTCTCCCCCCATAATTGCTATAGAAACGCTAGGTCCCCTCCTCCGTTTGTGTGCACTGATAGTCTTCACTGGAACTTACCCTCAGACGACCTCTCCCAGCTCAGTGCAGGCCCCAGCACCACCAGGGCCCAGGGGAGCAAAGAGACTGGAGATGCCTGTGCAGCGTTCTGGGGTTTTACTTCCCCTCCTGGACTCTGGTCTTCCCCCTCCAACACTGGATGTCTCACGGAGCATCAGTACTGGGCATCACTGATGTGAAGTTCACAGTGGAGCGAGTTCTAGGACTCACCAGGAAGGCCTGTGGGTATGTGGCACACCTCACAGCTTAGGCTGGCCCAACCCAGAGTTTCAGCTACAGTTCTGAGCTCCTAGAGCTCAGAGCAGCTTAAGGGTAATGGTCAGGTCTATCCAGGAGTCAGAAGTTGATCTTTTCTAGCACTTGTCCATCTGGCTATATAGGAGTGCTGCTTGCAAACTTGTTGATATCAAGGAGCAAGGGCAAAGTCTCTACAGGTCTGGCCTCTCCATTTCTGGCACAAATCCTTTCAGCTCCTGAAAGCAAAGGAAACTCAGTGGGGCTGGTCATGCCCTGCAAGCTGAGCTCACATGATAGTCTGCTGTGACTCTGGCTTTCTACAGGATCAAGTTGGTTGTTCTAGCCTTAGTACACACACACAGAGGATTGCAACATGCAGAGGCTAAGGATTTTCCTCAAGTGCTCCTGTGTGGGGGCTTTATTAAACAGAGACTGGCTGGACATGAGCTATCCCTGACTCTCCACCCTTGGAAGGATGTTGCTCCATGCAGTCTAGGTTGCCCAAATACAGAGGAGTTGTGCCTTCTGCACTCATTCCATAAATCCTGGAATGGGCTTTAGAAAAACAAAGCAAATCAAGATGAATAAATATTAATGAATCACCTCCTTGCTGAGGAAGGAGAAACGTGAGGGAGAGCTAATGACTGTCAACAGATAACATCGGCACTGAATATTTCATGGAGCGGTGGACCTGGACCTTGGAGATGGGGTTACTCATCCGTGCAGCAGGCAGCAACCAGAGACCTGTGGAGCCCGAAGGAGTGGGGCATTTCTGTGAGTGCAGGCTGGCTTTCTTGGCAGAGTGTCCAGAGGGTGTTGGCGTAGGTAGATACTAACAGCACTACATTTACTGGCCAATGGCTCTTTTCAGGTTTCTATTATTTCAGTTGCTTCCTCACCAAGGAGGTTGAGGTTTGGAGAGAAGACAGCAAGTCCCCCATTACATGTCTGTAAATTGCAAAGCTGAGAATCGAACTCACAGCTCTCTTAACACCAAAGTTCACACCACCCCATACTTCTGCTCAGCACACCTCTCCCGACTTCCTGTGTCTTTCACTTTGCCTTGAGACACATCTGTGTGGCTGAGTACAGACCCTCCCCCGACTTATCACAAGGCCCAGCGTCTCACGCATAGTATGTGTTCAATAAATCAATAAATATTTGCTGAACTAAATTGGATTTCCTACCAGAGGAAGAAAAAATATCTTTGCCTTCCTCTCCTAGGTGGGTGAAATCCATGCAACAAACCCTTCTCTGGGGACTAGGTAGCCCTATCAGCCCAGTGTCCTCATGGGCAGACCCAGAGATGCCAGACCCCACGCCTGCCACTGTTAGGAATTAGCCACTACCTGGAGTAGCTGACAGGAAGTCCAGGAAGACAATAGGTGGTTGTTCCGCTGCAGCCCCTTATTTTAATCCCTTTTCTTTCATGGAGAGCCACTTGAGACTGTCAATCACAGTTCTTTCCCCACACACAAAATTCACTTAAAACATTTTTTTAAAATTATCAAATGGAAAAACGTGCCCATACATTTTCCAGCCTCTCTGTCGCATTCCCCCTTACTCCCCAGACAGCTAAAACATCTCCTGTGTCACTCAGCAGTAAATACCAGACTGAGTCGCACAGTCTGTCCCCAGAATAGACACAGCTAACGGCCTTGATGACATTCCTGATTTCTAAAGCAGCTAGGAGATAGGGAAAGAAGGGTGGGAAGGCTGCCGGTGGAGGGGGATGATGATACACTTGTTCCTTTTAGGGAGTCTAGTTCTCCCTCTAATTTTGTTTCCACATCTTTTTGCCATTTTCCCCTGAAAGCTTTATCAATGTCCACACATCTCTGAGTGCTAAGCAGTTCCAGCTGTGAGGGTTGAGAGGAAAAGAGCAGAGAGAAAAAGCTCTGTGCTGTCTACTGATAGCGTGACTTAGCCTTGGAGGCAGCTGTCTTGGTCCTCCCCACGCACCCTGGGGAGGCTGCAGCTCAACAAGCTCAGGTTCTGCTTCGCAGCAAGCAGTGCAGCATGAGCCTGCGTGAGCCTGCTTTCCTGCCTTCTGAGTGTGCAGGCTGGGGTGG
The DNA here is from genome assembly GCA_004027025.1 of Myocastor coypus. Taxonomy (NCBI): domain Eukaryota; kingdom Metazoa; phylum Chordata; class Mammalia; order Rodentia; family Myocastoridae; genus Myocastor; species Myocastor coypus. The sequence continues at coordinate 101,380 of PVJA010001755.1, read as the reverse complement.
CCTGGAGGCCGGCAGAACGTGCTGTCAGTGGCATGCAGATGGGCTGCTTGTCTGAACAATGGGTGGTTATTGCTCAGACAACAGCTAGGACTGACTTTTCCCAATGAGAGGGGAAGGGGAATAAAGGCAGAGATGGAAAACTAGAAATTTCTCTGATGAAACCAATAGGTGTCAGGAACAGCCAAATAACTTAGTGGATTAAAGCACCTGCAAGCAGGTATAGGGGCCAGGAGTTCAATCCCTGGGTCTGCTCTGCCAGCCCCACCCCAGGAGCACACCAAGACTGTGACTGAGACTGGGAGTGGCGGCACATGCGTGTAATCCCAGCTCTTAGGGGGCTGTAAACAGATGGATCACTGTAAGTCCGATCTAGTAAGGAGACCCTGAACATACTGCAGACATTTGTCCTCTGCCTCCCCCCGAAAATACCGATGTCCTTTTGTTGTGTCTGTGCTGCTCAGTTGAAGGAAGCCCAGCCTCTGTCCTCAAGGAGCCCACAGGTCCTACTTGCCCTCACAGAGCCACCAACCAGAGATTGTCCAAGAACAAATGTTGGAAGGACTTAAGCATTAATTGCATGACCCTAACCAAGAGACACATAATAATGAAAGACACAGAACCCTCTCTACTCAAGCCCTATGCTGATCTTTGAGTCCTATTTCCTGAGTATATTCTTCCTGCAACTCAAATCTACCTCTTTAGATGATTTTCAGATTTCCACATCACTCGCCTTCTTCAAGTGATTCCTTTCATTTCTTTTTCTTTTTCTTTTTCTTTTTAATGTACTTGCTACAAGGTCTCACTATGCAGCTGGGACTCCTGGCGATCCTCCTCTCCAGTGCTGGGATTATAGGTGAGTGCCACCACATCTGGTCTTGGTGGCTGACTCAGTGGGCGGGGAGCAGGGCCAGAATGACAGGTGGTACTGGGGATGGAACCCAGGTCTCTGCACTTGCTTAAGCAGGCTCTTAGTCTACTGAGCTATCTCGTGGGCCCACACATGATTCCATCGATTTTTTTTTTCCCACCTGGTACTAGAGATTGAACTCAGGACCTTGCATTTGCCCAGCCAGTGTTTTTGCCACTATATCCCCAACCAGCCACTGCTCCACAAAAACACATTACTCTCTGATCACTGCATTCTAGTCTCCAACTCTCAGGAGCCAAGCTCTCCCTGTGGACATATCTGTTTAGCCTGCTTCACACTTACTCAGGTTTACTGTGTGCCCCTTGCTGCTCTAGTACTGCTGGACATTCAACATGACATAGATGCCACAAGGGACCCTTGTACAGGTGAGAAATCAGAGGCCTTCCATTATTAAATTTCTCCCTGTTGACCCCTGAACCCAGGCTGCCTGGCTGCCAAGAGCACCTGCTGGTTTGCTGTCTTGCTGCCCCTGCTGTGGCCCTCATCACAACCCCTCTCAGTCATATTCCTTTGCCAACCTCTTTCCACAGGAGGAAATTCCAGCATTCTCCTGGCTCCTGAATGCTGCTCATGATCACCCGTAGACTACAGCCATGGAGGATATCGCACTTCCTCCCTCTGTTCTTGTACACAACTCGAGTGACTGGATCTGCCTGGTAGAGGCTGAATTAGCAGGGAAAAAGAGATCACCAGCCTCAGTGGTTCTTTGTAGTAAACTGTCAATGTCATGGCTAACCTTAACCTCAAATACAGAGAGTAGAGGCTCCACACAATCAGGAAAGGACAGCAAGTTTCACAACTGTGGCATGTGTCCAGAAGTGGGGCTTTTGGGACAAATTGGTGTACCACATGCAGGCACTGCATGAGGGGTTTGCTTTTAAAGATAATAATGAAATTGCCACTTTCCAGGCCTTCATCACAAGCCCCAGGGTGACATATACTCTCTGGAGTCCTCTACCTTATCTTCTCCAGAACATCAACTTTAATTTAAAGGCCTGTCAAAGATCTTTGAAGGCCTAAATCTTTCCTTCCAGCTGGCCAGAAATATTGGCATATTAATCTATTTAGTAATTATGCGAACAAGCTCTGACCATGTGTTATTGAAAATTAAACTATCAAAATGTGTCCAATGAAATTGCTCAATTTCTCAATCCCATAGTGTCATTAGACTGAACACCAAGATTAATTATGAACCAATGGGCCAGAAGCTCCAGATGATCAGCTCTTGCCCGTCAAGGTGCATCTGCTTCTTCACCTATGACTGCAGACTCAGCCTGAAGTCCCCCAGGGGCTGGGCTCGTCCAGGATCATGTCTGTCTACACAGGCCTGGGACTAACTGAGCCAGTGTTCCTGTTTCTGAGTCTGCCTGCCTGTCCTGGCAGCTGCTCTCCAGAGCCGCTGCTGGAACATGATCGTCCTCAAGACCACGTAAGAAGGGAAAGAGAGCTCAGCAACTTCAAGATTAGAAATAATAAAAGAGGCTGCTCCTTTGAATTCAAAGGAGAGGCCACGAACTTGGGCTTCAGCCCAGGATCGCTGTCCTCTCCCTTACTGGGCAGTTTCTCAGTAAGTTGCTTTTCCTCTTGTCTAGGCAACATCACCAGCTAGCATGTACACACCACCCGGCCATGTAATCAGAGCCTCACACAAGAGCAGAGCCTTACCACGCACTCCAAATTGGCCTTGTGTGGGCTCTTAGCCACCTATGGCCCATGCAACCAAGAGCAATCAGATTCACTATCCCTAGTTTTCTCAGCTGAAAAATGAGGTGGTAAAAATTATTACCTTTCAGGGTCTTGAGAATTCAGGAGTGGATAAAAATTTCCTGGCACTTTGGACAGTAACAGGCACTCAGCAACTCAGGTCAGATAGGCCTGACTGCAGTTCCTGGCATGCACTGTACTCATGATGACACTGAGCAAGTGGATGACCCTTTCCAAGCCTCAGTTCTCTTATCTAAAACACATAACGGCAATAGGATCTCTCCTACAGCTAACAGGGAGTTACACTCTTCATGTATGTGTGTAGTAAGTTGCCTGGAAAACAACAACAAATGAATACTCAGAAGAGTAACCATTATTGTTATCATTGTCATGGAGCATGTGGTAAGCATGAAATAAATGTTGGATTCCATCTCAAATTTCTTGTTTTCTTACCCAACTTTTATATTTCTATATGGCCTCTAGGGTTGAAGGTGTCATAAAGGTCATCTGATAAAATTTTCCTTGTAATACAGAAATTATAAACTAAATAGCTTCCTTAAAAAGGCATATCCTGGAGAGATAGCTCAGCAATCTAATCATTTGCATGGCAAACACAAGGACCGAAGTTAGACCCTGGTTCAACATGCCAGGCCAACTCTTGCATTGTGCTGCATGCCTGTAATCCTAGCACTGGGGAGGTTGAGGCTGAGATAGGAGGATCACTATGAGTCTGATCTATGTAGCAAGAACCTTTACCCCCTCGCCCAAGAAAAGATAAAGATTAAGAAGAAGGCAGATCCTTATATAAGAAGGCATTATGTTACTAAATACCTCAAGATGCAAGTGTTGGACATAAACTAAGAATGACTATTGTGCACAACAGAGAAAGAAAATAAGGGCCTCTCAAAGAAGGGAAGTTTGTTGTGGGGGTGATGATAGGAACAGACCAAAAAAAATATATATATATATAGAATGGAGAAAAAAGAAAGACAGAGGTGCAATGTTCTCTAAAAGAATCTTCCTTCCAAAGCTCAGTGTTAGAGAAGTCCTATGAAAAGTTCAGTGAGAGTCTGTTTCCCATAGAAAACAATAAAAGGGTAATAAAACAATAAAAATGATAGAAGAAACGTCAAATTTATGTATAATGCAGTTAAAGGTATAGAGGACCAAAAAATATGTCATGTAGAATATTCAAGAAAATTCTGTTGGTAACAATAATTGTTTAGAAGTCTAAGCAACCTTCTATGAGATACAGAAATTTATAAGAAAATTATACTGATGACACTACTCTTTGAACAAGACCAAGCTGCATAACTATAAAATCATATTTTAGGTGAATCAAAGAACCAAAATGTACACAAGAAACCTAATGAACCAAAATTCAGAAAATCACACAGGATAAGAACTACATGGTGGCTTTCATCATGGTAGACAACAGAGAAAAGAAGAAGGCTTCCCAGACACAAGTAAGGAAAAAGATGAAGAAGAAGAAGAAGAAGAAGAAGAAGAAGAAGAAGAAGAAGAAGAAGAAGAAGAAGAAGAAGAAGAAGAAGAAGAAGAAGAAGAAGAAGAAGAAGAAGAAGAAGAAGAAGAAGAAGAAGAAGAAGAAGAAGAAGAAGAAGAAGAGGAAGAAGAAGAAGAAGAAGAAGAAGAAGAAGAAGAAGAAGAAGAAGAAGAAG
>PVJA010001755.1:0-96969 GCA_004027025.1 Myocastor coypus | reverse complement strand
AAGTAAAGAGAGTGTGAACTAATTGTTGTCCCTTGCCCTGTTAAGCTACTCAGACAGCACATGAGTTATAAGATAATGCTACTTGTGATACTACTAATGGAAAAAAAAACCCTAAATCTCAACAGACATGACTGAATTTGCCAACAACTTCACAAGCTTGCAAGTGGATCCTGCTTCAGTCAGAACTCATGATGGCAAACCAGCCCTGAACAATCAACATAACTGACACCTTGTTATGGTTTATGTCTAGTTGTCCCTGCAAAGCCTCATGCAGTCATGGGGCAGGGACTTCTATAGATTGAGACTTGGCTCATGAGTCATTGGGATTATGTATTTTAGTACTGATCTAGAGTTTGAGACTTGATCCATGATCCCTAGGATTATGTGTTTTAAGTACTTCTGGGATTATGGGTGTAGCCTACGTCAGATATCAGATAGGCTGAGGTGGAGAGCCTGAATGTAATATAAAGAGAGATAGAGAGACAGACTAGCACTGTTGCTCTCTGTTCCCCTGATTGGTCAATTGCCTCTGTCACCATTGTTGCTGTTCCGCAGCCATGAACTGGATGCTCTCCACCCTGCTCCACTCAGCCTTGGGCCAGCCGAATATGGTCTGAAACCTCCACAAACTGTGAACTAAATAAACCTTTCCTTCCTTCATTTTGAGTGTCAAGTATTTGTCCCAGCAATGAGTAAAAAGTAACTAAGACACACCTAAAAGAACTCCTCCTCACCCTAGCCTAACTCTTGACTCTCAAAAATAGTGAGTGATCCATGTGCCTTCTCATTAAGAGTGTAGTAACATCATTATGCAGTAATAGCTAGCCTATATGTCTTTCAAATACCAAGCATGTGAGAGCTGATATGGCTTTATTAGAAAAGTGTATTTCAAGATGAATGGCATTATCAGTGACAGGTAAAAACACTTTCTAAAGTTAAAGGCTAAATTTATTATGAACTATAGCAGTCTTCAATGTAGATATACCTAGTAACAAATCTTACAATTACATGAAGCAGAATTTTGAAGGAATACAGGACAATTTGGGAAAACCACAAATCCGAAGTCTTAGATAGGAAATGTTAACATCATGCTCTTGATAATTAATTGAAGAATTAACCAAAATAATCAGTGAAGTATCCTACACAGCAAAAAGATCTTTTGAAAGTTAATGTAAAATAGTTTTTGCAGCAAACAAAATGGACAATATATTGCAAGTAAAGTGCACTATAAGAAATGGTAGGAAGCACAAAAGTTGGAGGTTTTCAAAGAAACAGAATGTTAGAAATAGAACAATGATAAATTTTAAAAATCTATTTCTCTTCTTTTATTCACTTTAAAAGAAAACTTACTGTCTAAAGTGCATATGTATAACATATAGAAATAATTTACATAAGAAAACTAGTATAAAGTATTGGAGAAAGAAACTTGAAGGTTATAGAATGATTACACTTACATGAAAAGGTGAGTAACTTTTTTATTATTTTAAAGAGAAAAACAGTAAAAACAATACAGAATTTGGAAAGAAGATGATAAATTAACAATTGGTATATTGCATATTGATATCTTCAAAGTTGCTCCTCAGATTATCAGATATAGGAATGCAAAATTGACCAAACTGGATACATTATAAATCATAAAGCGGCATCTAAAAAGAGAGAGATAGTGATAAAATCAAGAATAGAAATAAAGAGTCCGGCAAGATGGTTCAGTGGTCTAAAACACCTGCTTAGGAAAGCTTAGGCAACTGCAGGGATGCAGTTTGATCCCCAGCACCACATGCTGCGTCACCCTACCCCAGGGCAGGCTGAGCAGGCCATAAAACAAAAAAAAAAAAAAAAAAAAAAAAAAAAAAAAAAAAAAAAAAAAAAAAAAAAAAAAAAAAAAGAAAGAAAGCATAACTAAATTGTATAACTGCTTATATCACATTGTATGGAACATTATTAGAATATCAATGATGGTCAGAAAATATCAGTTCCAAGCTAAGTCAAAGATATTTGATACTCAGAAAGCCAGTGATGATAAGCTCAAGTACCTATGCTATAGAGTAATAGTATCACAAAGCTTTTCCGCTGGAGGGTTAAGAATGTAAGTTAACAGAACAAAAATTGGAGGAAAAAAAGGGCTATGAGGATAGCCAATATTTTGGCCCTAGCCCTTCAAGGTCAATAAGGACTCAGGATATAAGAGAACCTGTGCTGTAATATCCTATAACTCAGAGGTGTCCCAAATTTCCTGGTCAAAAAGATTATGGGATCTCAGAGGAAAGGGATGAATGAACCATAGTGCATCTAAGGAGAGTCACCCAGAGAAAAACATTCTCTCAGGCTTTCACAGAAAGCAAACTGGCCAAGCAATGGCCATGACTCATCCCAAAAGCTGACACTAACAGTCCTACAAAGTACTGTCTATGGTCCCAAACTTAATCCTGAGGGGATTTGACCCTGGAAGATACAAAAAAATGAATGTTTTGTTATACAGGTCTTGATTCGACTTGCCCTTTACCACCCAGCAAGGAAAAAAAAAGCTTAATTACAATGCATAAAACGCAGAGCTAGATTGGTGAAATGAGCTTTAGGAGGCTTAGATTCAATAGCCTCCAACATCACAAGCAAAGAGAAGAATTTTCTTTTCCTTTCTTCTTTTTTTTTCTTTTTTTTTTTTCTTCTTAGCAACATCAATAGGGAGGTGGGTCATGCCCACACACTGTACTCTGTAGAACTATTGTGAGGACAGTATGCAATATGTCAACTTTCAAAAAAAGAAAGGGGAAAAGAAAAAAAAAAGTAATGTTGATTTAATGCGTTAATGTTTAATTGTTTGATCAATCTTATATACCTACATGTATTAATCTAAACTGATCTGATGATGAAAATATGTAATACAACCATTACTGAATTTAAACAATAAAAATATTAAATCAAAAAAACAAGAAAAAAAGAAAGCATAACTTTAATAAATATGCAATTTCAAAGCTATGTAGATAAAAGAGAAAATTAAGAACAAATTAGCAAGTAGAAAGTAACAAGACTGCACTTTTAAGTGTAACCATATTAATATTTGCACCAGATGAAAAAGGTCCAAATATTTCAACTGAAAGGTAAAGATACCCAGATTGGATAGAATAAAAAGACTCCCCAACACATGCTATCAAAAATCACCTCATTGGGGCCAGGGAGATAGCTCCATGGCACAAGTGCCTGCCTGGCAAGTGCAAGGTCATGAGTTTGAACCCTGGTCCCACCAAAAAAAAAAAAAAAAAAAAAAAAAATCACCTCATATCAAATACAGAAGTAAATATGCGTTAAAAACAAAGGATAATAACAGATACAATTAACAAAAGAACGCAGAGTCAGAGTGCTTAGATGGTAGTATACAGCCACGATCATTTCATTACCAGTAGTTGTGATTATAGTGGATTTGGAGTCATTTCCTTTGACTGCAAAACTTCAGTTGATACAAGACAGAAAGAGTGCCCTGCAACGGAGTGGAGACAAGATGATCTTAGCAAGTATCTGTGAATTCAGAGTTGGTTTCACCATTGGCATAGCCCAGTAGCTTGCTAGGTTACTCAGGCAGCAGTAACATTTCTTGCTCACTACTAACATGATATATATATATATATATATATATATATATATATATATATATATATATATTTTTTTTTTTTTTTTTTAAATCAAAGTTAAGCCTGAACTCAATTTTTGCTCTCTCACATCTTTACATAGTGTATGTTAGCTTTGTGTTGTAAAGAAGAAGAGTTTGGAAAAAATAAAAAGAATAGTAAGTTAGACTAGACTTAAACTGTGTGATCTTGAACAAGTTACTTACTTTACCCCCCAATCTATTTCTTCCTCTGAAAAATGAACTAGTTCTTCCTATCTCACAAGATTGCAGAGAAGACTAAATGAGTGAACCTATTCTGCTTTTGAAACAGGGTTGGGTTTGTAGTTTTGCTGCCTTTGAACTCATAATCCTTCTGCCTCAACCTCCCAAGTGCTGAGATTACAGGTGTGTATTACCGTGCCTGGCTAAATGAACTAATTTACATGGAGCATGTAAAGACCTGGCATAGAGCATGTGCTTGTACAGAGCACAAGCCCTGCTTTCCCTGTAGGATATAGATGTATCTCAGGTCCATGAGAGAGGTACAGTGAAAACCCCATTTGTCCCCAGAAGGTGAAGAGGTTGGGATACATTGCAGACCTTATGTGATAACTGGGCACAATGTGATCTGGGTGGCTGGCCAAATGCGGAAGACCACCTCTCCACCTCAGGCATGAGTGGGAAAGCTGACACCCTGCTAGGCTTTTGTTCTTGTCTTATCTAGTGCCAAAATGGATAACTTAGGGCCTGTGTATTTTGTTGAAGATACAATTACACAGCTACAGCTATGACCGTTTGGTCCATAGAAGTTAGGAAGTTAGCAGCAAACTTGCACAGACGTTTAAGACTGAAGGGAAGTTGGGAGCTATGACACAATGCCACGATCTCAACGCACTTGCAGGCTGAGCAAGGGCATCTCAACTTCAAGTCCAGTCTGGACAATTCAGAAGCTAAGTGAGACTCCATCTTAAAATAAGGAATGAAAAAGGAGATGGGGATGTAACTCAGTATGAAGACCTTAGATTAAATCCCCAGTATAAGGTAGAAAAACAAATAGTAAGTTAGAATTGGCCTTGACAGAAAATCAAAATCGAGTCTTGCAAACATAAATTAAATCTACAAACCCCTCACTGTAAGCACTTGTTCATTCACACATTTATTTATTCACCTTTTCTTTCCATATATTTAAATTTTACTAATAGCTAACTGCCAGCTATTCAATACAAAATTCAGGGACACTACCACTAATTACATGTTCTGATAGCAGATTGTTACTTATGGTAGCAAGAGTATAGAACATTATTTGCAGATGCTCAACTGAATTCTAAGTCCTTTCTCCTTTCAAAGTTATGCACAGCCCCTCACAGGCAACTGAGACTGGCCACGAAGGCGGTAATCGTTGACTGAGGCCAGAATTGGGCCAAGTTTGACTCCTTGTCTTCAGAAGGTGGAAAAGACCTGGGGACTGAATTAATCTTGGGATGTGTCAGCAGTTGATCTGCTAGACTCATTAGGAGGACTACCCAGTTCACTAGCCAATATAGCTTGTTCACTAGATAATGCATTTGATTAGGCAGGTAAAACATGATTTCTTTTACAATATTTGCATACACACACACACACACACACACACACACACACACACACAGAGCTAGAGATGTAAAGGCTCCAGTGTAACTTTGGTTTACTTCTATATTCACCCTGCCTCCACCCTCTTAACACCCAGCATTGCATTTGTGGGACTATGTGCAGGTGTGTACTGTGCTGATGTGGCGGCAGTCTGGGTTTGCCTATTTAAGCAAATCACTATCATCCAGAGTGGCTTTTAACTCTGTGTGTGTGTGTGTGTGTGTGTGAGAGAGAGAGAGAGAGAGAGAGAGAGAGAGAGAGAGAGAGAAAGAGAGAGAGAGACAGAGAGAGAAAGAGAGGGAGGGAAAGAGGGAGCAGGAGGGAGGGAGGGGGAGGGAGAGAACTAAATTTCTCAACTTGTTATGTAGACAGAATGGCACTGTTTTTAGCCTGCTGAAATTCTCAGCTATAAAATCTTTGTTTGTAACTCAGGATTCTTTTCACCAGTGCTAGATGTGAGGACTGAAACAGTTCTACAGTAGCTTCTACCCCTTTGGTCTCCTGCTCCTTACAGGGAGAATAAGGAGGCAGGAGATCAAATACTGAAGGAGGAGCACTAGTCGCCTATGGATATTTGTGTCACAAGGAGGGATTGAGTCTTGGGTCTATCTAAGCTCAGCCTGATGAAATGCACACAATCCTGAATTCTCAATACCTTTACCACTGCGAAGGAAAAACTGGAAGATATTGTAATTCCCCAGAAAGCTTGTTAAACCATGGATTTCTAAGCCAGATAGTGTCCCTTGTAAATTTTTAAAAATGGCCTCCTTAAGGAAGAAAACATGATTTGCATTTGTCAATTTCTGTGGTGTAAACATTTGCACATTAGCCCAGCTCAAGCTACCAATATGCTTTCACCAGCCGTGACACCAAGAAGAGATGCATAGTCCTTCCCAAGGGCCCATACTAGCAACTACAGTGCCATGCTGGGCTCCAGCCCCAGAGTTTGTGATTGGCAGGTCTGTGGTGAGAGCAATAATTTGCACTTCTAACACATTCCTGGGGTGCAGACACTCTAGCCTGAGATTATTAGGTGCTGGGTATCCTGGGACTTTCTCTGGCTTTTGGAGCCTTGCTGCTCTCCAAATACCTTTTCTTAGAACCATCTCCTTCTTTCCCCTTATATCCTGCAGGGACTCAGTGTAGGCCACTGGAAAGAACTCACAGCCATGCACTCTTAACTATAACTGTAACCTTGGGGAAGCGAAATTATCACTGTTCCAAAAGGAAATTACATATGCAACCATCTTTTCTTTGTAACTCTTGCTATTATAAGCAAGTCTCATTCTGCTTTGCCTAGCTAGGAAGAAAATTCACTGGACTGAAATAAGCATAGTAAACGAGCTTGCATAACCCAAACACCAATCCTCACTCTAGTACTCATTCAATCTTTAAGCTACCCATGAAGCCATGTATTCATTATTCCACTCACTTCTGCACCTAATGCCTGAGTCCCCAGGATGGGCCCCTCACTGGCTAATGGAGACAGAGCAGTGACTAAAGTAGACACAACAACTGACTCTTGGAACTTAATTTAGTATGGAAAGGAAGATTCAATATCAATTCAATTTGCAATAAGTGCCTCAAGGAAGATGCTATGTGGGCATATATGGGGTAGGGGCTGACCACAGTGTAAGAAGGAAGGAAAGGACACTTGTGGTGTGATGGCAGAAGGAAGAGGTGCGTGGCAGGAACAAGTATTCCAGGGAAGGGAAACCAGGACAAGGAGAGGCCATGCAGGGAGGTGGACTATGTAGTTTACCCTACAGCAGGGAAGCCCATGGGAGGATCACAAGCCGGGCACTCTGGGTCAGATCCAGCCAAGGGAAGTGTGGCCTTGGGACAAGGAGCAGCATGGGTCACTCCTTGGCTAAAGACAGGACACACTGTCTGCTGGGCAGGGCTGCTCAGAGGGAGTTTGTTCTATATGGGTCAGCCAGACCCCTTAGCATTCACCCCCAGCTGTTTTTCTTTCAACTAAAGTGTGAGGTATTTGAGGAAAGGAGCCTGTCTGTTGTTCCTTCTATAGCCCTGTTTTGTGCCTGTAGGGGTGCTGGGTCATCGGTACGCAGGTATAGGGTACTGGAACGAGAATTGGATGGAATAAAAGGAGATCAAAATTCTAGTCCCCATCCTACCACTTAGCAGTTGGGAGACCTCCAAGGTCTTAGTCCTGCTATAACAAACATCTGAGGCTGGAAGCTTTATAAGAAAAAGCTGTTCATTTCTCACTCGGCTCTGGAGGAGCTCACATCTGCCTTGCTCCTTGTAAGGGCCAGACTGTGGTTAGGCCATGGCAGAAGAGCAGAAGGGGGCACTGGGTGTGCGATTGTGCCTAGAGGTGGGAGAAATGGAGAGGAGAAATAGACGCGCTTCCTCACAGCTCCCATCCAGCTGCCCTGAACTTACTTGGATGCACCTCTCCCAGCTCGCATTTGCCCATCTCCGCCCTCCGAGGCCCCCTCTTGTCTACAGTTTGCCTTATAAGAGTGAGCTGTTTTTTGGCTTCTCAAGTTCACAGGGCCATTAAGTTAGAAAAATAGCTCTCCAACAGGAACTCATGGGCCTCTCACATCAAATGATCAGGGCACTTACTAAAACTGCAAGTGGGTGGGCCCCATGCCAGATCCCCTCATTCCCATGTTAGGGACACTAAGTTCCCTAACTTTGATGTGGTGGACAGAAGCCCATGCTTTGAACTCACTCCAAGAGCAGTGAACACATTGTCCTTCCAACCTGACCCCTGTCTCTTCAGGTATGCTTTTAATTATAGGTCACATTCCTCAGTGACCTCTGATAGGGACTGCAAGAGTTAAATAAGCTAAAATAAATGTGGTGCTTAAAACAGCATTTGGTGCTTATAAAGCACTTGATGAATGGTCGCATTTGTATGTCACCTGGTTTCTCAGTGCCCTTCATGTGGGTAGATGGGGAGCCAATGCCTAGAAAATCAAAATGAGTTATCAGAGGCCACTGAGCTAATTAGCGGCTGCACAAGACTAAAGCTCAGAACACCTAACTTCTAGTCCAGTGCAATTTCCACCACACCAGGCTACGTCTTGTAAGTTCTTCTACCAGGCCACTCTCTAGGTGGCCAGATAAGGCTCTTCACAGCTGCCTTTCATTAGCAGTCTATCTGGCAGGTGCTTTGTATCTTGCAGACAATCAGCCTCCCAAATCCCTTCAGCTATAACTGAGCGCACATATCTGATGGTAGCCCACCTCTGATGAGTATGGAAATCTCGAAGGCTTCACACCTGACCCACCCGTAGGCCCCTGCCTGCTTGCCTTTCCTGCCACAAGTCCCCTGCCCCTCCCAGCCTACCTCCTCCTTTCCAACAGCTGTGGGCATCTGTGCTCAGCAATGCAACCCTGATTCAGATGTGACCAAATGCAAGGCACAGCAAGGCACAACACAAAGCCACTCCCTTAGCAGAGCCCAGCCCTGCCTTTTTGAGACTGGGGGAGATTTAATTTAGATCAAGATGGTTTCTGGTAATATGAACGTCCCAGACTACCCTTGAGGAAGAAACAGACAAAGTGAGATCCTTGGCACAGCAATCTTCTGCAGGCCAGAGCCCTGCCTCTGCCTCTCCCCAGCTCTGGTGAAGAACCCAGAGGGCTCTGAGAGGAGGCGTAAGTCACACTTGATCTGGAGCTTGAACGCACATCTTTCTGACTCAGAAGACACACATCTAGCCAGTTTTAAAGTCACAGTTTGGATATGGCATGCCCCTCCCCCCAACTTATACACTGGGGACTGTGAGGAACAAGGCTACGGCTATGCTATGCCCACAGTGACATCATAGCCTGCTGGCAGCCAAAGTGAGGAATTCTAAGAGATGAATACCCAATGAAGCTGACTGGTTAAGCCCAAGAATAAATGGCCCAATCACCATAGTTACCAGCACAAGAACCCAAAAAATAGACATTGCTCGACTGCAAGTTAGATACTGCCACGTCCAACAAAGAACCAAGCTTCACTAGCAAGCCCGTACTCTAGCCCCAAGAGACACTCTGCTGCATCTCTGATGGACTGGTGTGCTCTCCCAGGCAGCCTGGGGTTGGACTTGAACCTGTGTTCAGTGAGCGACTTGGACTTGATTAGGCCTCATGCTCCTGAGTGACAGGGATTGAGTCACTATACCTACTGATGCATGTCCTATAAAGTAAGGGTTTGATGTGTGAATAGACTGCATTAAAAAGGTGATATAGGTCTGTTGCCTGATCTGTTCAAGTACCATACTCTTCTCTAAGGTGCTCATGACAGGGGCTTGGTCACCTGGTGCAGTGGTGTTCAGAACTGATATGCTTTAGGAAGAGAGTAGAGGAGAGGCACTCCATCAGGTGCATCAGTCCACTGATAAGTTCATAGCTCAGTGGACTGTTAGGAAGTATGGCCTAATCAGATGAAGCAAGTCACCAGCAGTGTGGCATGGCCAGGTGTATTTTGCCCAGCCACTGCTACTTGAGCACCTTCTTTTCCTGTTTCCTAATTGCCATGAGGTGAGTTACTGTCCTCCTTTGATGGTTTGTGTCTAGTTGTTTCCCCAAAGCCTCATACAGTCATGGGGTGGGAACTTCTAGAGTTTGAGACTAACTCATGATCCACTGGGATTATGTGCTTTACTACTGCTGGGATTATGGATTTTAGTACTGTTGGGATTATGGGTGTGTGTACCTTCCCCAGCTTAGGTCAACAGTGTGAATGTATTATAAGAAATAGAGAAACAGATTCTCTGTCTCTCTCTCTCTCTCTCTCTCTCTCTCTCTCTCTCTCTCTCTCTCTCTCTATCTATCTATCTATCTCTGTTGCCCTGGTTGGTCGGTTGCCTCTGTTGCTATTATTGCTGTACTACCACCATGAATTTCAGCTTTCTGCCATATACCCCTCTACCTTAAAGCCAGCCAAGTATGGACTAAAACCTCCAGTAACGGTGAGATAAATAAACCTTTCCTTCCTTCATTTTGGGTGTCAGGTATTTGTCCCAGCAACAAGAGAAGAGTAACTGAGACAGAATATGGTACCAAGAGTGGGATCATTGCTGTGAATAATCTGACCATGTGGATTACAAGTTTTGGGAAATGGTTTATGAGAAGAAATACAAAAGGTTTGGAAAATGTTTCAGCTGTTCTGTTGGGAATATTCTGGTCAAAGTTCAGACCAGAAGACTTGTTTAAAAGCCTACCTATAAAGTCCAGGCTAGGAAGGTTTCTACTGGGAAGAAGGACTACATTGGTTGTTGAACTCCAGATGATTTGTGCTATGGCTTGACTGAAAGTCTGTCTGAATTTTTCTCATACCCAGAGACTTTGCCTAATACCAAGATTAAGCATGGTGGACTGATTAATCTCCCAAAAGATATTTCAAAGCAGCCAACTATTGGGGTGATGGCATGGTTGTTATTGGGGGATTTTTGCCAGATTTATATTGAAAATCAAGCACAAAGAGCCAAACAGGATGGTTTAAAATGTTATAAGTTCGGCCATAAAGGAAGCACTGGGAAAGCTGTGAACTACAAAGATGGAGCTGAGAAGATTTCCATTGCTAGGATAGAACCAGAGAATTGAAAAGGTGATCTGAGGGCAATTCAGGAGATAGCAAATCTCCACCCTTTGCAGCGTCAGAATTGTAAGGGAGAGGGACTTTGCCTTAAAAACAAAGCCACAGAGCCCCATATTTTGGAATGGTGGTGACAGCCACACCAGGTTGCAAAATAGTGTCAGCATGGAGAGTTTGTTTCTACAAATCAGAATCAGAGTGCTCAATGATTGTGTCACTCAACCCCCACAGTCAAGAGAGAAGGAAGCCTGGCTACTGCTCCAGCTGGCAATACAGCTTGGCATCATCCACATGTCATTGGTTTTAGGTGCATTCAGAATGCAGGGGTTATGGGGTTAAGAAGGCTTCCACCACAATTTCAAAAGAAGGCCTAAGAAGCCAAGCAGTGTGCCCCTATGAGGGCAACATGTGAAACAGAGAATAAGAAACCGATTCAATGAAAATGCCAGGGGTTTGGAAAAGCCAAAAACATGGATCGTCTAAGGCAAACTGCAGAGAGGCAGCAAAATCAGCCTAAGAGAAAAGCCATGGGAGCTACCACCAAGAGTGTCTTAGGGATGGAGCCATGTAGGGCCTTTGGAGCTCATAACTCACTGTAGATTGCTTCAGATGTTCCAGTTGGAAATATAGGATTTAAAGTTTGCCCTGCTGGATTTTGGACTTATGTTGGTCCCAGTGTTTTGTATTCCATTGTTTTTTACAACTTTCGGAATGGTAATGTTTATTTTGTGCCTTTGAATGTTGGGTGTGTTTAACCTTTCTTTTGTACAGGAGCTCACAGTTGAGAGTTTGCCTTGGATCTTCGAGGAGACTTGGGATTTGGACTTTTCAGCAATGCTGAAACTGTTGGGACTGTGGCAACTCTTCAAGATGACTAAAATGTCTCTTGCACAAAGGGATATGTATGAGACTTTGGCGGCCCAGGGGCGGAATGATATGGTTTATGTCTAGTTGTCCCCCCAAAACCTCATGCAGCCATGGGGCAGGGACTTCTATAGATTGAGACTTGACTCATGAGTCACTGGGATTATGTATTTTAGTACTGATCTAGAGTTTGAGACTTGATCCATGATCCCTAGGATTATGTGTTTTAAGTACTTCTGGGATTATGGGTGTAGCCTAAGGCAGATAGGCTGAGGTGGAGAGCCTGAATGTAATATAAAGAGAGATAGAGAGACAGACTAGCGCTGTTGACCTCTGCTCCCCTGTTTGGTTGATTGCCTCTTGCCAGTGTATCCTAGAAGCCCTAGTTCTTATATAGCCAATGTCAGGCAAGCTGTAGTTAACTTCTCCATGCCTGCCATTAATGCAGGCAGTGAAGCACTAATGCCTTGAATTAGCTGTTGGATTCTCTGGCATTTCTAAAAATCTCCTTTATTGACAACTTAAATGTATCAGTAAGACTTGGGGATGGGACAAACCAAAATCTTGGCAAAGATGAGGACTCTTCCTTCCTACTTGGTTGAATTGCCAGATCACCCAGGTCGTCACTACATCTAGCCTGCCACAGTAGTCAGCTCCTCAGCATATACAGCTATACTCCACTGCACTAACAGTTGCCATGCTGCTTTTTATCCAACTCCTTTCCTTTATTTTTTCTTCTTTGCCCTCTTTCTCTTATTTTTTCTTTTATTTATTTTAAATAAAAGTTTTTAGCTATTTATTACTGAGAGATACTTTTAGTACAAATCACAGAAACAAAGTCAAAATTATATTTCCAATGAAATAAGTTTAACTATCTGTAGTGATATTTTCATCTGGATCATGGTGAGATAATCATGACCTTGACAGATATTAAATCCATGGGCCATCCATGGAACTCCTTAGGAACTCAGCTTGAGTTTTCTCCAATGTCCCTTCTTGGAGCTGGACTCTTCTATTGATATGATACCCTCTTCAGTGTACTATTTATGATTTGACAAATTCATGTAGTCAGATATAATAACATAGACATGTGACACAATGAATATATAGAACTGTTTCACAACAACAAATAAATCTCCCCATTCTTCTCTGTAGTCAATCCTTCTGCTCACCTTAGGCCAACCAACTTGATCTGTTCTCTGTATGTTTGCCTTTTTTCAGAATGTTCATGATCAGAATTTCACTACATGGAGCCTTAAAGTGTTAACTCCTTTCTAGTAACTTAACTGAGGCAAACTAAAGCATGGCCAACTAGCTGGGAAACTGGGGATAACCCACCCAACAAGGATCCAGGACATGCACCCAATTCTTTTGTCTGGGACCAACTAGAGAGTTCTCTTTTCAGTTATTCTGATGAGAACTCAGGCAGTTCTTTACAGGATAGTCTAGAGCCTGTGTCACCCGAGGAGTGGAGGATACAAAAAACAGGTGCCATGAAGCTCATGGCCACTGGGTCCTCTTTTACAATGACTATCTCTCACCCTGAAAATTATGCTCCTTTTTCTACTTTCAATTTACCCATATTCACTCTGCAGAGCATCTGTCTTTTCCTACCTTTAATAAATGTAAAGTTTTATTACATTTTGTGTTTGTTTTGCCTGATTCTTTGTTCAGAATAAGAAGAATCTGGAAAGAATCTCTAGGAGATATCTCCGATACTCCAGACCATGGTAACATGATGAGCTAAAATTGACCCATGCCATTGCATGTCTCAGTGGTGTGTTCCTTAATACTACATAGTAGTAGTCCGTTTTATGGATATACCAGTATCCATTAATTCACCAGTTGCATAATGTTTATATTGCTTTAAGTTTTAACTGACTAGCATTAATCTACTATGACCATTTTATACAAGTCTTTGTTATTATAAGTTTTCTTTTTTCTGAGGTAAATACTGAAGAATGGGATTCCTGAATCATCTGGCAAGCCCATGTTTAATCTGATAGGAAACTGCATAACAGTTTTCTGTGTTAGTCCTACCAATCTGCATTTTATCATCAAGGCCTGAGGTTACCAGGTGTTCTGGCCTTCTCCTAACATTTAGGTTTATTTGCTGTTCTTCAATTTCTATTATTTTTGTAATTCTGTTGCTGTAAAACCATCTTGGTTTTTCTTTCTTTCTTTCTTTCTTTCTTTTTTTTAAGAATTTATTTATTTATTTATTTCTTCTTTCAGAACCTTTGCTTGTTCACTCATTTTTATGGCCGGCTCAGCCCACCCCGAGGGCAGGCTGGCGCAGCATGTGGTGCCCGGGGATCGAACCGCGGTTCCTGAAGCCGCCCAAGCTTTCCCAAGCAGGCGCTTTAGACCACTGAGCCATTCTGCCTGGCCCTCGGGTTTTCTTTTATTTTCCCTAATGTCTTTCTCTACTGCCTTATAAAATATTTTGCCTACTTTTTTTTTTTTTTTTTTTTTTTTACTGGGTAGTTTGTTTTCTGTTTTATTGAGCTTGGAGAGCCCTTTATACGTTCCTGAAACAAATCCTTTGTGTTTTATAAATATGTTTCCTCTTCTGTGACTTGCCTTTTCATCCTTTCAACAGTGTCTCTTGAAGAACAGAGGTTTTTGGCTTTTTTAAGCCCAGCTTATCAATGTTTTCTTTTATAGATGATGCTTTTGATGTTATACCTGAGGAATCTTTGCTTAGCCGAAGGTCACAAAGATTTTTCTCCTGTTTTCACCAAAAGAATTTTAGTTTAAAATTTTGTTATTTTAGTCTATGGTCTCTTTTGAGTTTCTCTCTCTCTTTCTTTCTTTCTTTCTTTCTTTCTTTTCTTCTTCTTCTTCTTCTTCTTCTTCTTCTTCTTCTTCTTCTTCTTCTTCTTCTTCTTCTTCTTCTTCTTCTTCTATTGGTGATCTTTGAAAGACAGAGACTCAGAATTAGAAGCAAAATTTGACTGAGTGCCTTAAAGGAGTCTGTCTCATCACATCCACTCAGCCCCTCGGCAGAGGCCACATGATGCTGTGCTGAAAGTCATGCTTTGGCATGGGATGCCCAAATCTCAGTCTGTTGTCCAAGTCCCAAGCTGTAACCCAGGGTGGTTACTTTTACATTTCCATGAATGAGTGGTTATCAGCAAAGCTAAAGGTAGGGCCAACTTATATTTTTGCTGAGACAGAATTCTCAGCCCCCACAAGTTCAGGGGGAGAGATTTATTTCGGCTCGTTTTGTAGAGGTTTTACTCCATAACTGTCTGGCTCCAAGGAAGGGCACCATGGCAGAGAGGCTTAGCAGAGGAGAAATGTTCCACAATAAAACATTCCACAGCAAGGTATGTAGAAGCCTATCGGTTGGTGTGATCCACACCCAGGTATGGGTGACACTCATCACTCAGCTCCAAAATAATTCTGACCTCATCAATGAACTAGTCCAACTTCCATATGCCCATATGCCATATTCACACACCTAGCTCCAGCCACCTCTGAATGCCACACCTATGAGCACTGAGCCTTTAGCAGACATCTAGAGGGAGTCATAGCAAACTAGGACTATGGCACCGGGCTCTAACAATGAATGGTGTCAGAGCCTGGTGCTGAGCAGGCCAGACAAGAACTCTTAGCTGGGGAACGCAGCCTAATTTGCCCAACATGGTTACCAGTGTGCTTTAGCTCTCCACCTTGGAATAATCAGAAGAGCCACAAGGTCAAGCCAAGTACAGCTCACTGTGCACATGGTGGGGTTTTGAGCCTGTGCTGAATGGTTGTTCCTTGGAGCTTTCACACCTCGTTAGGAATATCTTCTCTACTCTCCTACTTTCCTTACTCTAGCCTTCGCTGCTTTGTTCATAAAGAGCACCTACAAAGCACTTTTCTGGAACCTTTCTTCCAATACAGATGTGCCTTGCCATAGTCTAGCAAGGAAGACTTCCAAAGTCACAGCTAGATACAATCCAAGGTACTGGTCTTCTGTGTCTTCAGCCCCCAGGCAGTGGCAGCTATTAATCTTATTGATCTTACCTCAACGTCATTGGATTAAGAAAGACCTAGCAGACGAGTGAAGGCTGACCCTGCATGTGTCTAAGTGGGTCATGAGGACTGGCCTTGGGAACTCTTAGATAGTTCCTAACCCATCCTCTGAAGAGCCATCCCCCAGCTCTGCTCCCTGGGTGCCATGAACCGCGCAGCCTTGCTCCACCACATCCTTCTGCCTTGAGTTTTCTACCTGGGAACCAGCCCGCTCTAATATGAATATTCTGAAATCATGGGCTCCGGTGAATTTCTCCTCCTTTAAGTAGAAACACATACACAAAAATGTAGCCAATGGGGACAAGACAGGAGATGGGAGCACACTGGCTTTGAACTAAATTGTGGGTTCAAATCACAGTTCTGGCACTTGCCACTGTAGTATACTGGGCAAAGCACTTCACCCCTTAACCTCAATTTCCCAACTGCAGAGAAAATAATATTGAAATCTTTACTGGGGCCTGTGATCACTTGATGATATAAGTATATATGTGAAACATCTGCTACATTGTAACAACTTGCATGATTAGGACAGCACGGTTTTCCCCTAGCCTTCCTCAATCCTCCTTTGCAGGACTTAGAATTCCCCTTCAGAGAACCCTCCTTCGTCTGTCTAATCAAAATGCCCCCTGCTGCGGGCTCACTCATTTCTGATGATCATATTCAGTCAATGGTTCTCAGACTACCAGATTGGAGTTGAGAATATCTTAATAGCTTATGAATTCTCTGAAAAGTGCATGTGTATGTATAGTGCAATACACTTGTCTAGAACTTGTAGCGGGGCAATTACTGTAAATACTCTAAACAGCCTCGGTTGATTGCTACGTGTGATCCGAAGTTAGGATTAATAAAGTCTTTGTTTAAATTGGAAAGCTTTTCTGAAAGAGCGGGGGTGGAGAGGGGGGAGAGCTGGTGTCTACTTTCTCTAGTTCACGGAAGTGCGAGGCTGCCAACGAGTCTTCCCTGGCAATCCTCTGTGTCCAGCCACCTGCCCCTTCCTGAGCAAGCTTCATTTGCATGGAGTGAATGTGTTTCCTGTTTGTTGGGATACTTGGAGAGACTCAGCTCACAATCTGTTTTCAGAATAAATTTTTCCCAGGTTGCCTAGGCTGCAAGGAGCATTTTGTCCTTCTGAGTGAGGGGTTATCTTGTTTATCCTTAATCCTGTGTAACCCTAGTGACTCACCATAGCTCTTTGGGGCTTAGCTTTCAATTCCCTTGACTTTAAGGCTGCAAACATCAGTCTTTGCACATTGCTTCGCCTTCATTCCTGGGGCACTTACATGCATCTCACCTCTTCATGCACATGTGTATTCATTTGCCTGGAAGTCTTAAAATGCTAATGTGCAGTAGGTTAGATTTCTACAGGCCAGACTCTGACCTTAAATATTAATCATGCCTGAGGATGAGAGTAGAGCCATAACTATGGGGGGGGGGGGAGAGCCCTCCAAGCTCAGCAAGGCAAACTAATAAAAATCAGCCGCCTATTTTCTATTTTCAGCATTTCACTCACTGGCAGGCTGTTCATTTTTCTCAGGTGTACATCTTGGTTTTGATCAAGCAGAAGCAGTCATCTGATCAACTTTTCAATTAAACAAGAAGCAAAACAAGACACAGCCAATTCAAATAATATATCTCAGGTGGTCTGGGTAGACATTTGCTTCTTTGGATTCCATTTCTGTTTCTTCAACATGATTGCAAAGATGCTTTTCCTGTCTCCATCTTTTTCACCTCTGTCTCCTTCCTCCAGTAATGCTCCTCCCCACCCCTGGAATGTTTTCTTACACTCTGCAGAGAGACTTGCAGATCACATGTGGAGCTCAGTGCTCTGGAGAGGTGTGCCTTATAACTCAGAATGGTGCCTGGCCAGAGATCTTAGCAGTCACCCTGGGATCCAAGCGAATGATGCTCTGAGCAGGCTGGGTTCAGCGTGCCCCAGACCTGGGATCAGCATCATATGGCCGTCATATCCTAGACAGCTTGCCTTTGGTTATTCAAAAAGCATCTCCATTGTATCAAGCCCTATGCTAGGCACTGATGTGGGACAGTGAATTTGACCTCAGTTGGTCTGTACAGCCCTTACATGACAGACCCTACCACCAGCCCCACTTCAGATATACACGTGACCTAGCTACTAAGCGAGAGAGTCCAAGTCTGACCGTCAGGCTTATGACTGCAAATCTTATCTTTATAACTCCATATCAATGGGTATAAATTAGCACAAACTTTCTCTTCAGAAAGATAGGATTGATATAGAAGGGATTAAAACCCAGGTCCTTGCAGACCAGGTGCAAAGTTCCTATTACTGAGGAAAGAAATGAGTTTTCCAAGCCAATAGATACAAAATTCTAAATGATAAAAAATTTTAATGTGAGGAGCTATTGGATTTGCCCAGTGATGGATGGGGTGGGCGTAGCTGTGGTTTAGATTGTTGTCTTGCTGAGTCAAAGTAAAGCAGTGGGCTTGCGTTACTTCTGTCTGGACACCCTTCCAGAGGAGATGAGCAGGATAAACCTCAGGCTTATCCTGAGGGATCAATCCAAACCCATACCATACTTACACAGTGGAAGCTGCTACCTTGATACAGATGTAGGACAGCTAGATGCGAATGCATTTCATGCCCTTTACATGGCCTTTCCACCACTTCTTAAAGTCTTTCTGGTTTATCTGTACTCTGATGTGATATCTTTTCAATGAATATGGAAAAAGAAACAAAACCACAAAGTAATCAAAAGGGCCAAGCAGAACTGGAATACCTCTGGATGTTGCTTTGGATTTTCTTAGGATTCTATAACCTATGTCTCCTGTAATATGTGGCAAAGTTGTGTTGTATGTCAATGTACCTGATCTTATTGTTCTTCTCAAAGGAAGAGTAGGGTGACTTTAGAAACAGCATTTTAGGGGGTAGCCATGTCTACTCCTTACGGATGAGAAAGACAATGGGGCTGGGGAACTAGCTCAGTGGTCAAAGTGCCTGCTTGGCAAGCACAAGGACCTGAGTTCAAACCTCAGTAATGCATGCCATGCAGACCCCAGAACCACGGGCATGCCACAAAATCCAGCTGGTGGTGCACACCTGTATCCCAGCACTGGGGAGGCTGAGACAGGAGAATCACAGAATCTGAGCTGTATAGGGAGACCCTGTACCAAATAACTACATAAAAGTTTTTTAAATATTAAAATAAATAAATAAGTAAGTAAATAAATAAATAAATAAATAAATAAATGAGAGATAGTGGGACTACATAACAAAGTAGATGATTTCAATGTCTTCCACAATGTTGAGGTATTTTGTTTTTAATTTTTAGAAAATCATTTATTTATTTATTTGGCACAGGGCCTCACTACACAGCTCAGACTCAGTGATTCTCCTGTCTCAGCATCCCCAGCGCTGGGGTACAGGCATGCACCACCAAGCCCAGTTTTGGTGACCTGCATGGCCTAGGCTTTAATGGCTGGCCAGGCATGTGGTGCCAGAGATCAAATTCTGGTCATTTGCTTGCTACTCAGGCATTTAGACAGCCAAGCTACCTCCATAGCCCCATAACTTTGCTTTTGAGAAGATCCTGTTAATGCAATGAATTACAGACATACGAACAGCATACAATTTTTAGTCTGTGATATTCTTGTTGGTGTTCCTCCAAGTATGTAATGGTAGGTCTCTTCACAGAATCCCTCCCCAAGGGTCCTTTATATGTGAAACCTAAAAGTAAAAGAATCATTTCTTGGGATTATATCATGTGTTTGTTCAGGGGATATCTCTAAGAGAGAAAACAAGGAGCACTAGTAGGTTGGCTTAGCCCTCAAAATGTGACTCTACTGATTTCCACCTTATGTTATAAGAAACCAACCAAATCTCATACAAACATTGCATGAGATTAGCAAAGACCTGTGGTTATCAGCCCCAACTCTTTTGTTTCAGAACTTTTGTTTGTTTATTTATTTGTTTTTATGGCCGGCTCAGCCCACCCTGAGGGCAGGGCCAGTGCAACATGTGGTGCCAGGGATCGAACCGCGATCCCTGCAGCAGCCTAAGCTTTCCTAAGCAGGTGCTTTAGACCACTGAGCCATCTTGTCAGGCCCCAGCCCCAACTCTTGATCCACTAACAGATGAGCGCCTGTCAGAACAGCTATGGTGGACCCGGTATATAGCTCAGCGGTCTGCCTGCCTGGCAAGTACAAGGACAGCATCACATGCTGTGCCAGCTCCTGCGCAGGTCCACTGAGCCAGCCACTGAGACCAGGCATGGTGACACATGCCTGTAATACCGGTGCTGAGGAGGCTGAAATAGGAAGATTACTAGGAGTCTGAGCTGTGTAACAAGGCCTTGTACCAAATACATAAATAAGAAAAAAAAAAAAAGCCATGGTGGATCACCAGGCAGTAGTTATTTACTCATATGAATGCAAAGTGTTGTTCCACTCTGTTTTACAACAGGGAACAAAATCAACAATGATCCAGTCCTGTTTTATCATAAAAACAAAGAGATAAACAAAGTGCGTCAGGTAAATTTGCCATGGTGATGAAAGGGAAGCAGTGAGGGGAGACCCAGAACAAGGCCACTGTTGCTCCTCCTCCTCCCCCTCCTTGGCCTTCTCCTCCCCATACTATCTACTGTCTCCTCCAGAGGCTTCTTTGCCTTCACCAGCTGTGTCTCAGCCCAGAGCTGCATGAGGGATTCCCAAAACCCGAAGTCTGTACTCCTGGGCCCAGGTGTCCAGCTGCGCAGCCTCCCTCCCCCACCCTGTATCTACTCCCAGTACCTCTCCCTCTGCCCCTTTACCTGAGCTTCCCTGCATGGCCTTGCACACAACCCTTTCTGATTCCCAAACATTGGTCTCAGTCTCCTTCTTCTTGCCACAAGTCCCCCTGCTGTGTGTGACGGTCTCCAAATCCCCCAAGCAAATGTTTCCCTTTGCTCTGCTTCTCCTACACCCTGGCTTTTGGAACCCTACCTGCACCCTCACATTGGTGCTTATGCAGAATTTGCTCTGTCTGCAGTCTCCAAGATCTAAATATAAAATAAAGGCTTACCTTTAAATACCTTGCAGCAACGAAATCCCATCCACTGTCCAATGCACTTACAGGTGCTGCTTTCTTAAGATGCTCTTTATCGTCTGAAAGAACACAGCCTGCCTTGGGCATAGACTCCACAATTATTCCTTGCTCCCAAAATTGAAATTTATTCACAGAACAATACCTCCATGGAGATGAGGCTGCCCTCTTTATTCAACCATATGCCTGATGTGCTCTGAATTTGCTCGAGTCCTTCCCCTCCATAATATCTTGCTACAGTCAGGGTTGCGGGGTTAATTATATACCTCCCTGTATTTAAAATAATTTCTTTTCTTAATCCACTTAAAATACATGTCCTTCAGAAACAGAATGCTGGTCTCCCTCATCTGGAGATGTCATTTCACTGCATGCCTAAGTGGATTTCCAGATGCGCTAATGGCTTTCATGCTCCCTCAGGCAGGGCTGCCCCTGCTCTCTCCTGGAGGCTCCCGACGTGCTGTGCGCTGACCTCGAGGGCCCAAAGGCCTGGCCATGCTCCTTCCCTTTGGTTAATGATCCGCCTTTGTCTTTGCAGATCTTCACTGTGGCTCCTTACCACTGTGCCACTTCTATCTACCCTGGTCTTCACTGAGAAACTGTGCTCTGATAATGATGGCTGAAATTAACAATATAGTATGGAAATTTATAATTATGTAATATGTTATAAAAACTGTAAGTGAATATGAATTTATTTCTTGTCCTTTAAAACAAGTGTCTTACACGAACGTTAAATTAGAGAATTCCCAGTTGTGCTATCAGCCCTGAATGCACATGGATTCCTGTTCCCACCTTCATTTAAAAGGCAAGTGTACATTGGCCTGGCTGTTTGCTCTGGCTCCTGCATGACCATCCCTCCAGCCCCTCTGGCACCATGTAGTCCCATGTTTACACAGTGGATTTGAAATAAACGAGGGTAGAATGCTGACAGGAAAAGCAAAGAAAGGAAATCTGAGTTATTTCAGTTTTGTCATCCTATGTGACCGTTGGAGTATTTATTTGTATTTAATATTTAATACACTGAATCAGAATGTAAATGGTGAAGTCTCTTTTTTTTAGTAAGTATACATTTTAATTCAAACATGAAATGTCCTGCTGAATTTTAAAAATAATTTTACAATTCAATTGTGTCCATCTAAATTATTCATTTCTGAATTAATATGATTTAAGAGAAAAGTGGGATGTTATGCTAATTTGTCCATTATTAGGCAGTCATGTATGTTAAATGTTATTATGTGAAGCCACTGTCCAAAGATTAAGGTTGAAACTATTGAGTAGACATAGAAAGTAGAATTTTGATTCTTTGTTGTTTTTATCCTAACAGAAACATGGAGAAACAAACTGAGGAC
The DNA here is from genome assembly GCA_004027025.1 of Myocastor coypus. NCBI lineage: Eukaryota > Metazoa > Chordata > Mammalia > Rodentia > Myocastoridae > Myocastor > Myocastor coypus. The sequence continues at coordinate 74,884 of PVJA010001755.1, read as the reverse complement.
TGTCTTTGTAATTATTCTGAATTTCATAAAGAAATTCAAGGGGAAGAGCCAATATTAAATGACATTATCCCAACATCTTACTTACTTTGTCTTGTTGGACAAAATACCTGATACCTACAAGTTAAAGGACAAAAGGTTTACTTTAGATCGTAGTTCTGTGAGATTTCAGTCAGTAGTCAGCTAACTCCAGGCAGGGAGGCATGACAGAGGGGCGTCAGAGAGGAAAAGCAGCTGGAGGGGGAGCAAGCACTAAGCCTTTTCCTTTTTGTTCTACACAGACTAAAAGGCTGTTGGCGGGCGACACCCACAGCCAGAGCGTGTCTCCCCACTGTCCACCCATGGCAAGCCAATCAGTGGAATGATTTAGTGTTCACGCACAACAGGCAGAGCCATCCCATCCCTGAAAAGCCTTCCCTAGGAGTGCATAAAGCTTTGTGGGGCATCTAGATACAACCCATAAAGAGGGCAGCAGCATCTCTACCTCTTGTAGCATAAGAAACGCCTTTAATATCACATCATTTCATGATTGTTGCTCCAAAGGAATCTGTGGTACAAAGAAAGGGGTGTTAAAAATCATTGCTCTAGGTTTCAAATATTCTGGATATACCATGAGGTCATGTTGTATGTTATGGTCCAGTGTGAAAGAAATAATGAGAAGACCCAGTGAATGTAGCTTCGGAGGTCTCACTGAGATCTGTCTCTCTCGAAGTGAGCCCAGAGCTCCAGAAGCATCTCCTTTTTATTTAGGACTACAGTCTCTGTTGACCTTCACTATTTGTTTATTCTAGGGTCTTACAATTGTTAAATAAAAGATTTACAAGGAGGGGAGGAGATAATCACCAACATCTCAAGTAAGGGTAGAGGCATCAATCAGGATAAGCTGTTACCCACCTACTTAAGTCCCAGTTTTCCTGAATCCTTGAGTAACAGATTACAACCTGCCCTAAGTTTTGTTTATTGTTCTTCACTTCTTTAAAATGCTAGTTTCTTATCTCTACAAGGTCACTGTTGCTCTAATTCCTATTTCTTTAATTACTGGGAATTGGGTTTTTTATGCTTATTGAACATTCATTCTTCTTTTATGAAATGTCTGTTAAATCCTGAGTCTATTTTCCTATTGGGTTTTAGTATCGCATTCTTTGAGTTATTTATATATTATTAATAGTAATCCTTTCATCCTTAATCATGAGTCTGATTCATGTTTTGGGGCTCTTAGATAATAGATTGATATTTTGTGAGAATCAATAAAGCTAGTGTTTTTGCTGTTGATTTTAAATTTTGTTTTATTTTGTTAAAAGAATTTGGACTCTGTGACAGAATTCCTTCCTACTATAAATGTTATTTTTCTGTAAACACCTGTTATTATATTTAATGACCTCACTTATCCTAATACTTATTTTTTTTAAGGTCTATGTTTTAAACTGAGCATTATTACATAAGGATTCTTCCTTCTGACTAAGCAAGAGTTTACTGTGCCTGGGCTTACCTTCATTCGGAAGCAGGCAAAATGCCCAAATAATGCTTGGGCACTGAACAGCAAGCAATGACAATAATAGTCTCAGGAAGTAGGGAGACAAGCAAGGAGAGCAGGTGGTCCAGCAGCCTAGGTCCCCAGAGACCATAGGACAGAACATTGATCAGGAGAGAGTCATGCAAGAAGAAAACTTAGGAGGTCTGGGAGGGCCACTCTTGAGCACCCAGCTGGCTGCCACGTGCAGACGCATGGAAAATGTGCAAAGACCAGGAAAGGTTCAGTCAGAAAGTCTGAGAAGGAACAGTGCCCCCACTCACAGAGTGGAGCAGGACAGCTTCTCCCAACAGCCAGATTAGAAAGCCTCACGACCCAAGGGACTGTGAGCAGAATATTTTGAAAGATCTTTTCTCAGCGACAGACAATAAATAGTGTTGCATTACGCACAGTTCTGTGCTCTCCTGGTGAAGATTAAAAACAAGATCCAGAAAACCAAAAAATAAACAACTAAAGAAGTGGGCAGGTGACCTGAACAGACACCTCACCCAAGATATGCAGATAGAAATAAACACCTGCAAACATGCTCCACGCCAGTAGTCCTCATGGAAACACAAACTGAAACAATTACAAGATAAAATGAAGTCTCTAAAAGGTATGAAATGAGATAATTGATTATACTAGGTGTTGGCAATGATGTGGTCTTTTATGAACTGCTCTTGGAAATATAAAATAATATAAGAATTCTGGGGAAAAAAAGTTTTTTGCAGCCTCCCTCAAATTGAAACATTCATCTACCTATATTTTATACATTTTATTCCTGAAATAAGATGTACTAAAAATGTATATCCATGCTAAGTTTGTACATAAATATTCTTAGAAACTTCACTGTAATAGACAAAACCTGGAACAACTCAACAAAACTGAGACCAACCAGATGAGTTGTGCTACATCCTACACTAGAACATTATATGACAACATTTGGAATAAACTATTAATCACTATGTAGTGGAGAATTCTCAAAGATCATTATGCCAAGTAAAAGAAGCTAGGAAAAAAGAGAGCTTGCATGTTATATACTTGCAAATTTTAGAATGCTCAAGAAAAAGATTGATCTGTCATGACAAAGAATAAATGAGTGTCAGAGAACGAAGCAGTTAGAGGGAGACATCGTCCTGTGGCACAAGGAAAGTTGGAAGAGCAGGGACAGTGAGGTCCACTGTCTTGGGATCATGACAACTTAATGAGCTCATCCACACATACGTCCAACCTTACAAATCATACCTGAACTGTGTGACAATCGCTGTATGTCAGTGAACAATACTATAAAGTAGTTTGGAAAGTTAAAAATTTTTTTAATATTATCTTTTTGACTCAGGGTCTCGCTCTGCTGTTCAGGCTGGCTTTGACCTCACATTGTAGCCCAAGCTGGTCTCAAAAGTTCAACAATCCTCCTGCCTCAGCCTCTGAGTGCTGAGATTCCAGGTATACAATACCACACCTTGGTGAAAAATTAAGCTTCAAGATCTATTTTACTACAGGGTGTTTACAGTCAGAAATAAAGTATTATGTGTTTCAAAATAGCTTACAGAATAACTTTCAAATCACTCATCATAAAATATAAGTATGTGAGCTGTCCATATTTAGCACCTTGATCAAATCATTCTGCAGATTATCTGTGTATCAAAGCATCATGTCATAGCCTATACATATGTACTACTATGATTTGTCAACTAACATAATTTTAATTTAAAAATTGTTGCCCCTGCTTTACTTTATAAAGCATTTTTCTAATGTCTTTTTCTCTCCTTTCCTTTGAATTATTCCACCTCATGAATTTTAGTTATGTTTCTTATTAAACAGCAAATGAGTAAATGTTTTTCTTTCTCAAAATTTATCTTTAACAAGAGTATTTCAATTATATGTGCTTTTTTACAGATCTAATAGAATTCTATCATTCAATCTGGGGCCTTCAAAGTGCTATGGTTTTTTTTTTTTCTTTGTTCTTTAACGCTGCTTTTCTGTTTGATGCAGTGTCCTTTCACCTCTTTTACTTTGTCTTCTTTCAGTAGCTATAAACTTGGTTCCCCTTACTAGAATAAGGTGTGGCATCGAGAGCTGAGAGAAGGTCTTGTTGGACAGCACAGAGTCATTGCTGTGGATCTGAGTCCTTCCCATACTCCAATGCCTGTTGTATTCAGGGACCCAACCATCAGTCTCATCTTCGATGTGTATTATCGAATGTGCACATACTCTTTGAAATCATAGGGAATTGTACATTTTTTAACTTGCATAAGTGATACTGCCCTAGCTTTCCTCCTGTGTACTTTATTCTCCCCAAGACTGGTCTTCTCACATGGCTGCCAATACTTACAATTATCCTGCTTTTTAATATTTGCCTAGCTGATGTATAGAAAGTAAAACATCATTTGTATTTATGTATTAGCAATGAGTCTATCTTCTATAAGCCTTTTCTACATATCTTTTCTCTAATTGTTTCTAGGTTTCAGTCTTTTCTAATGTAATTCCACATATTTCTTGTATAGTTTGTGCTGTAGTGAGGGACTGCAAGGGGAATAATACAAGGCACACAGTTGATAAGATTATTTTATATTGACCACTCAAAGAGTCATAAATAAAAACAGTGAAGGAGATCTGTCCACACACTAGAGACCCAAAGAATCCACCTGAGGGCCTGGATCCTATGGCATGTCCTGCATGAGTCCAGATGAAGACCTACAGCCCATAACAATGCCCCAATGACTCCAACTGGATGCCATGAACCTTTGAAAATGCTTCATGCAGGCCTGTCTCACAGACTGCACAGGGAGCACCCAAAGATCACTAGTGGAAGCCAGAAAGTCTGAGCCAGTAGAATGAAGGATCCGTGCTAGCAGGCTGAGGGATCTGCACCACAGTTAGGATGCATTACTCAAAGTAAGACTCAGAGCTCCCCTGAAAGGTACCACAGCCACCCTTAGCAACAACAAGGGCCTGAGCTCTTCCTACAGTGAGAACAGCCAAGTTCACTGGGAAATCCAGCATGATTAGCTCCTCCATGAGAATCAACAGCTCGCTGCAACTTCTAAATTTCTTCCTCTCCACTTCTGCCTTTTCTGCTGCTGGCAACAGTCCTCAGGCAGGCCTCCCACACCCAGCACCATGCTGGTTCAGTTCAACTGGGTGATGCAAGTTGATCACTGGTTTTCAGTCCACCACAGTATGGCTATCAGTCTCTCGATACATTTCTCATAATTAATCACCTACTATTCACATTGTCTTCTTTAAAGAGAAATGCTTAAAATTAAATCAATCAATATTAAGCTTGTAAGTTTTGCTTTCAAAGTTTTAAGTCTTCTACACCTTCTAAGATAATTAAGAGCTCATCTAATTGTATTGCTTTTCTCTGTATTTGTAAGCTGGTCACTGAGCTGAGACCCTTCCTTACTGTGCATAGTTTAGGCAGTGCTCTAGTTTTGTGGATCTTCCTAAGTGGGCTGATTTGCTAAGAACCTTACGCTTGGGGCCCTGTCCTTGTCAGTCTTGCTTCCTTTTGCTCTTTGAGGGTCCATCTTTGCTCTATTAGGTTTGCAAGCAGTAATGCCACACCGTTTTTGTTGTGGACTTGTACAATAATTAATATCTTAATAAACTAGGAGAGAAGAAAATCTCTCCCCTAATTTTCAAAGTTGGCTTAGCTATTTGTGAATCTTCAAATATTCCATTGAAGTAACATTCTTTTAAAGTGCAACTGAATTTTTTATTTGAATTGAATTGAACTTCTACATTAATTTAGAATGAGCATTCCTGTAATATTTTGGTGATGTCTCATTTAAGAACATGGAAGATATCTCCTGGAAGAGAATGTGGGAGAAAATCTTGAAGACTTTTGGGTAGGGAAAAAATTCATGGACAAAAATCTAAATGCACCTTTAACACTTGAAAGCATCAACAAATGGGGCTTCCTCCAGCTAAGAAGTTTTTGCAGGTCAAAAGAAATTATCAACAGAGTGAAAAGACAACCTACAAATTTCGAAAATATTTTAACTAATAAGAACTCAGCTAAAAGTCTTCTATCTAGAATCTATAAAGAACTGAAAACTATTAGGGTCCCAAAATTCAAAGACTCAATCCAAAAATGGGCATCTGAGATGAACACACACTTCTCAGAGAAAGAAATTCAGCAAGCCTATAAATACATGAAGAAATGCTCCACATCGCTAGCCATCTGTGAAATGAAAATTAAAACAACACTTAGATACCATCTCACCCCAGAAAGAATGGCCACCATAAAGAAATCAACCAGCAATAAATGCTGGAGAGGCTGTGGGGAAAAAGAAACCCTTCTCCACTGCTAGTGGGAATGCAGATTGGTGCAACCATTATGGAAAGTGGTGTGGAGGCTCCTTAAAAATCTAGAACTGGAAATCCTGTTCAATCCAGCTATCCCCCTACTGGGAATTTTCCCAGAAGAACTGAAAACATCATACCATAGCAATATCTGTGCACCTATGCTTATAGCAACCCAATTTGTAATAGCCAAATCTTGGAAACAACCAAAATGCCCATCATTTGAAGAATGGTTAAAAAAGATGTGGTATTTTTATACAATGGAATATTACTCAGCTATAAAGAATGATAAACTGGAAGACTTCATATATAAATGTATGTATATTGGGCATATACTCATAAGTGAAATAAACCAGACCTACATTTGTAAATATTGTATAGTCTCCCAGTATAAGAAATCTAAAGAAGAAATAAAAATGGAAAGGCATAACACAGCTGAATGGAAATCAAAGATTTTTGAAACAACACTAAAACTACACTTAGAACGCATGTCATTTGGGACTTTCAGATGTGTGCTGCTTCTATTGTAAACTCAGTTACTGCTATACTCGCTCTCAAGTAAATGATTGGTTTACAAGAAAACAAAAATGACATTAAATGAGAGTAAGAGACTAGACAAAATACCATAGGCTTGACAAGCTACAATTTTGTACATCATTAGATTTCTAAATGTCTGTGTAAGAATGTGTAACTGCTTTTACCACAATCTGTAGAGATTTATTAGAATATCAATGATTGAAGGAAAATACCAATGTCAAGCTAAGTCTAAGATACATGATATTTAGAAAGGCAGTGAGGTTGAGCTCAGTTACCTAAGTTATGAAGTAATTGTATCATGAAGCTTTTCTGCTGGAGGGTTGAGAATGTAAGTTAGCAGACCAAAAATTGGAGAAAAAGAAGGGCTACAAGGATAGCCACCATTTTGGCTCCAGCTCCTCAAGGTCAGTGAGGACTCAGAACATAAGAGAACCTGTGCTGTAACATCCTATAACTCAGGGGTTTCCCAAATTTTCTGGCCAAGGAGATTATGAGACCTCAGAGGAAGGGGATAAGTGAAGTATAGTGTGCCTAGGGAGAGTCACCTGGGGAGAAAACGTTCTCTCAGGCTTTCACGGAGAGCAAATAGGTCAAGCATTGGCCATGACTTGTCCTGATGGCGGAAACTGACAGCAGTCCTACAAAGCACTGCATATGGTTCCAAAGTGAATCCTGAGAAGATTTGACCCTGGAAAGTACAAATGATGAAAGTTTTGTTAGACAGGTCTTGCTTTAGCTTACACTTGATCACCCAGCAGTAAAGCTTAATTACGAGGCATAAAACGCAGAACTAGATTAGTATGATGAGCTGTAAGAGGCTTAAATCAACAGCCCTCAACATTGCCAGTTTCACTGGTAACCCACTGCAATAATGAAACATTGGATTATGTATACAAATGTATACAACTACTTCCTCCTCATCCAAAGAGAAGAAATTTTTTCTTCTCTTCTTCTTTTTTTTTTTTTTCTTTCTTCTTTCCTCTTCCCCTCTATGGAGCCAATATCAATTAGAAAATTTGTGACATCTGCACCCTGTGCTCTATATAACATTTGTGAGGACAACAATATGCAGTATCTCAACTATTGCAAATGTGCTACTAATATGTTTTGAAACTCTCATACTGTTATCTCTTATTAAAAATAATAAAAATTAAAATTTAAAAAAAGAACATGGAAGATTCCTGCATTTTTCAAATTTTCTTTAAAGTTTATTACTATAATTTTATTATCTCCATAAAGATTTTGTGTACTCAATGTTAGTTAATTCTGTTTTTTAGTTTTTGTTGCACTTATGAATACTATATTTTCTAAGTATATTTTATGAGCTCATGTCTTTATCTAGTGATATTATTTTATAATCGCCTTAATTATAATATTCTGCTTGCTAATCTTCTGTATTTCTTTCACTCTCCTATATAGGCAATCATCTTGTCTGTTAACAATGGCAGTACAATACCCTCTGCTCCAGTTCCTCTGGCTGATGTAGCATGGGTCACGACTATTAGAACAGCAGTCATCCAGGAATCGCAGATGCCCAAGGAATATGCGAAAAGAGTCTCCACCAAGCATGTTTTTCACTTTTTACACTTCTACGCAGTTAGTAAAATTATTCCTTATTTCTAATTTGCTCATTTTTATCACACATATGGGTAATGTTCTATGTCAGATAAAATAATTAGCATTTTAAAATATGATTTCATTGTTTTTAGGCATCTTTTATTGCTGATAGAATATTGCTATCAATATAGCTGCAATCTCTCCATAGATAATCTTAATTTTCTTTTTATTTGATGTTAAGAGTTTTGCACTGTTACTCTAAGTCTCCCTGTGATGTGCTTGTTGGATTTTTTTTTTTTTTCTCGTTATAGGGATTGAATTCAGCTTCTTTACACTGAGTATCATTACTGGCCCTTTTCATAACTTATTTTGAGACAGGGAACAGATCTTAGTAGTTACTAAATTGCCCAGGGTGGCCTCAAAATGCTGGTACTCCTGTCTTAGCCTCCCACAGTGCTGACATTACGAGCACTGGAATTTTAATTTACCTAATATGTATTCTGAATTATTCCTCAGTATACAGAGCTCTGCCTTTCTTTCAGTCTGGACATGTCATTTTGATCATTACATCTCTATTTTTTTTTTTTCTTTAGAACTTTCTCTTGCTGAAAGTGAGCTGTCTCAATTATCCTCCTTATATCTCATAATCATAGTTTTAATCTCCTGTCTCTCTGTGAGTCACAGTAAAAATTTCTTTAGCTGTATCCTAAAGCTCATTAATTCAACATTTCTTTAATGCTAAAAGATTAACTTTCTGCAGCCGAAGTGTGCTCTACACCCTGCACTTTTCTGAGTCCTCCTTGGCACAGCTGCTTAGAGACAGGGGCCCATCCACACACAGGCACCTGGAACCTCCCTGCTGAACATGGGAGAGGTCTGCAGGATGACTGGGAATTGCCTGAAGAAGCAACGTGATGACAGATCTTGCCCCTGGATTAATGTCAAATTTTCTCTGATTTTTAACAAGCAGGACACAAATGACTCCCTAAAATGTATTTGGGGGACAATTTAGCTTTAAGAATTTATAAACCTGCTTTGAAAATCAATCAGAAATGTCTTCTATTAAAACAGATGAGTGCTTCCGTTTTTTCCTTGCTGTTATTTAAAATTTCAACACAGATTTAGCAGGTCTCATGGCTTTGTGAGTCCCTGAGCAATTTCTACTTCTGGTCCCTGTGGCTGAAACCCCCACATGGGCCCATCCATGCTGCCTTCTGGTTCTTTCCTGTAACCTCACTTTAGGTCCCTATATGATCTGGGACCAAGTGGGCATCTGTAACAAGAACCAGAGAAAAGAGGCATCCTTGGGGATTATACTCTTTCCTAAAAATGATAGGAAAATGTGAAGGGATAGGTTCTTTACTAGCTGTTTATTGCAAGAAAAAAAAAAAACTGAAGATTAAGGTTTGTAAAATAGCTGGGTAAAAGTCCATCCACTTTCAAAAGTAAAATTCACATAAAAGCTAATCACAACAAGCCAGGTGTGTGGCATATGCCTGTAATCCCAGCACTTGGGAGGCTGAGGCAAGAGGATCGGTGCAAGTTCGAGACCAGCCTAGGCTACAAAAGTGAGCTCAAGGCCAGCCTCAACTGCATAGTGAGACCTTGTCTCAAAAAAAAAAAAAAACCTAATCACAAGTATTCAGCCAATACTATCACTTAGAAAATAATGCAAATACAGTGCCAACTTATCAAAAATTCAAAATTAAGGGACAGAGAGATAACTGAGCAGACCAAGCATTTGCTTAGGCAAGCACATGGGCTGAGGTTCTATCCCTGTCACTACATGCTGCCCTGGCCCCGCCCGGGCAGGCTGATCTGGTGACAAGAGTCTGGGCGTGATGGCGTGTGCCTGTAATCTTAGCACTGGGGAGACTGAAAACAGAAGGGTCACTACTAGCTCAAGCTGCACAGAGAGACTCTGCACGCACATGCACACATGCACACACAGACAACCAGAATTATGTTGGAATGGGTAGAAGTACAACTATAAATTTAGGATGGCTTTGAACAGAAATAAAAAAATAGTGGCACAGAGAGGTTCTCTTCCCTTCCTCACCATGGCAGGGTTGTTGTGAGTGAGATGATCAGAGGACAGGGATAGTGGGTGGGGTAGTTGCACTCAGGACAGACAGAGTAAGTACCCTAAATGCTTGAATCTTAGCAGATGCTTGAACTAATGGGTAATGCCAAAATGGAACAAAGCTAGAATAAAGCCACTCTGTGGAAGGGACAAGGTGGAAGAAGTTTGCATCGAAGGGCAAACAATTTTCTCTGTGACTGAGCTGGAGGAGCCTCCTCATTCACACTTTGTGTAATGGCGCCAAGGCCCCATGGTGCTTAGGAGTACCGACTGGGGCCTCTATGCTCCTCAGAAAAGCTGCTGCCATCTCTGTCCCTTCCCTTTTTCTCATTCTCTGCCCTCACTTCCGGTTATGGTAGTTTCATCTGAGGACCCATAGTACTGTCTTTACCTGTCTGATAGGCCAGGTAGATGGAGTGATAAAAATTTGTTCATCCCTTTATCTTCTTCACCAGACTGTGAGATTTGAAAGGACAGAGGCATTTGTCTTTCATCTTTGTATCCCTAATACCTGGCCCAGTGCCCAAAACAGATGATAAAACTGAATGAATGAAGACATACGAATAGCTGGTCAGAGAACTGAATGATGTGTAGCATGCACACACACACACACACACACACACACACACACACACAATCACTATCACATGGAACAGCCATGCTTCCAAACTCCTTCCGCAATCCCCTGATGCTGAAGGTGGGCCAGACCCTCCCGTGCTCATGATCATAATCCTGGGAGATGCTGCCTTCTGCTTCCATTTCCTTTCTTCGGCTCTCAACAGCTTCAGCTCATCATGCCTCAAACTTTCATCTTTCCCATTAGTCTTATGAATTTGGAGCACTGTCTGAGAGTGCCCCTCCCCTGCTGATATCGGTCTCTGCCCTGCCTACCTTTCCTCTTTGTACAGTGCTCAGCGTTTTCTCTGTTTCACCAGGGAAGCAGCAATTTTCTTTCTTGCTGTGTTTTCTTTATGTAGTTGCCCAATATCTATCTGTCATTTTTACTGCATTTCCCTCCCTTTGAATTCATCTTTGGGTGAGGCCTGTCCTTAGCAAGACAAGAGAACAGTGTACCTGGTGGAACTAGGAATTTATGTCATTCACTTTGAACCCAGCTACATAGCAAATAGAACATTCACACATGCATTAGGGACTGCAGAAACTTGAGGCCATCCAGTGAGTTTGCATTTTTTCAAAGTATTTCCAAAAGCATTATTTCTTCCATGACTCAGTAGGTACAGAAAAGCAGGTATCATCATCCTGTAACTATACATCAGGAAATTGGAAAGAGCACAGAAATCTAGTTTGTTTTTAGTGGAGTCCTATCTACCAGTGCAACTTTGGGCAAGCCACTATCTCTAACTCTATCCCATGTATCAAATACTGATAAACAATACCTACAACATCTTTACTTTTCAGACTAGAAGTATATACCTAATGATGTATTCCTAACCATCTTGCCTGTTTATCAGAAGTTTCACATGAAATAGTATAAGTATGAAGAATATTGGAGGTGATGACACATTATAAAATTCAAAGAAATCAGGATTATTGCTACAGTGTGGCCATCATCTATCATGAACTCTAAGGAGGGAGACAATTCCTGATTGTCATACCTTAAGTCTTTCACTGCCCACTCCAGGGAAGAATCATGACTCCAAAACTAGAACTTGTAGAAGATCCTAAGGCACAGTCTCATGTCAGGAGACAGGGGTAAAAATACACACACACACATACACACACACACATACACACACACACACACACACACACACATGTACACACACATGCATGCACACACATATACCCTTCCCATCTAGGTGTAGAAATAGGATTTCTACCCCCAGGAGATGCAGTTGCTTCTGAGCTCAGTGACTTGTGGAATAGATGGTTGGCATAAGCCAAAGAAGCAGCAGCCCAGGACCTCTGTGCATACATGACCCACTCAATCACCCGCTACGTAGCCGGTCTTGAGATCCACTTGGGTAACAGGGAAATTTGCATTTATTTCTCTTGCTTTCCTCTTGGGTCCCTCCCCATGGTCTCTCACTCATAGCTCCAAGAACTGGATAATTTTCTGATTCACTGAGTGATTCCACTCTCTTAAAAGCACTTCAGCTTCCTAGCTGATTTTCCCTCTGACGAATAGCTCAGTAGCTACCGTCTGGGAGTTTTCTCTCACCATGCATTAGTAGCTTTGTCACCAAGGCTAACTATCCTTTAAATACCTCTGTATACTAGGTAGCCACTGGATGGAGATATGCAGTGAGGAGCAAGCTGTGACCCTGCACATGGACTGAATGAAGAGAGTGACCTCGGAAAGTGGCACGGAGGTTAAAGACAATCCTGCACAAACAGGGTGAAAAATATATTTTTTGATTCAAAAGTAATAAGATAGGAACATCTTAGCCTCAAATCCAATTGCTTTCAGTAGGATAGTGATAGAATGGGCTTTGTTGATAAAAGCCAGCACATTTCCCTCCCTAATTACATCAGCTTGACCCTCTCTTCTGATTAAATGCTTATAATTTTTTCTCCCAGCATGTAATTTTTTAATTATAATATGTTTGAAGAACATCAAAATTATTTGGCTGTTTGCAGGGTGATTGTTGACAGCTGAGTCAATTCACTTCTTCTCTGATGTGCCAGGCACCCAGTGGGTGCCTGAGAAATAATAATTGGCAGTAGAGTAGAAATGTCCCTGTGCTTGGGTGATGGGCTCACAGGCGTGACATGGGGAGAAGAGGCTTGGAATTTGCTGAGCACCTGCCTTACACATGCCAGGGATGGGGTTAGAGAGGAGAAGGATGCTGTGTTGCATACCCATGATCTTCTTTACCATTGAGAAATCTCTAATCCAATGACTGCCACTCATGACACCTTCAGTTGGTTTTCCCAGTGTTTAAGAATTTGGCATAGAAATCTTGGAAGAGGGTAATTCGGTTCAGAAATATTTATTTGTCATACTTGAAATAATCTTAACCAAATAAAAAATGTTCTGACCCAAAACCAAACCCAGAAACAAACAAACAAAACCTAGATTTCTGGGAAAATAGCATGAGGTCAAAAGAGAAAAGAGAAATTGAAGGAAAGAGACTGTGTGGGGAATGTGCATTTCCAAATTGCAGAGGCACAAAGAAAAATGGATGACCTCAAAAAAGGTTCACAAATTGTGCTTCACCTTTTGCCAACATGTGAGAGGACAGTTCTTAGTGTCCCTAAGTTTCATGGTGATTGTCTTAGTTACTCTTGTCACTGGGACAAACACCGATACTCAAATTAGGGAAAGAAAGGTTTATTTAGCTCACAGTTACTGGAAGTTTCAGTCATATTCAGCTGGCTCCAAGGTAGAGTAACATATGGCAGGAAACAACCTTTCATGGCGGAGGCAAAGAACAAGATGGAAGGGAGAGCAGCAGCAGCTCAAGCAGCTAACTTCTCTGCCTTCCTATACATTGAAATCAAATCACCAGCCCTAGGGGAGGTGCAACACCCGCACCCACAATAATCACAAATTACAGAAGCCCCCCCCCATGACTGCATGAGGCTTTGGGGGAGCACCATTATGCAAACCATAACAGTGATGGTAATATATCTACTGTCTGCATGCGAAGCTCGCAATTAGTGCTATTTGATCAGGCATTTCTCAGTCTAGGGGCAGCCCTCCTCTGAAAACTATAAATGGTTCAAACTCTCTCATCAGTCTAGGCCTCTCTGAGCCTGTCTTTTCTAGAAGTTGATGGCTAGACCAGGAGACCCCTGGGGGAACTGTGTCTGAAAGGTCTGTTCATCTGTACCTCTGAAGTTGTGGCTGTCTGCCTGTTTCCTGTTTGTCTGGTCTGTATGCTTTCTGTTTGTGTTTTTGTTTTTCCTGGAGTCAGGCGCATGACCCTGAGACTTGAAAAGGATACTGAATTGCCAATTGAATTTACCTAAAACTGGTAGAGCCTGAAAGCCTGGTCTGCATTGACATACAGCTAATCTAATACAAATTGATTTTGGTTTTAAATCCCAGCAAGTCAAGAAATTGCTGTGGATTTTTTTTCCCTAAAACACAAAGGACCCTGCTTTGCTCGAGCTGCAGAGCATCCGAGCCCCTGTCCCTGCAGCCCTCGTCATGCTCCTCATTGGTGGAGTTGCTTCCCTGTGCCTGCTTTCCCTCCACCCTCCAAATGCTGACCTGGAGTCCCACGTCCTCATGCAGTTCCCTTTCAGTTGTCCCTGGTGCCAGTTCGGCTCTGCCCTTCAAACTGAAGCATGATCATTCCACTTCTGAATTATTTCTGAAGCTGCACCATTACTGCCACACACTGCTGTTCCTTTTCCACCTGCCTAGGGGAGCTTTGGTCCCATGTGCCACTCTAGAACTGGGAATCTGCCTTGGTTAGGGCAGCTATTTCCAATTTCGGGCCTTGAGTCCCTGAATTCCTATGCAGGAATCAGAGCCCTACAACTTCTGTCATGTTAACCACTTGCTGACTACTCTTTGTTGCTTTGATTTTTCTGGACACCTTGACTAGAGAACTCTCCACTGGTATATAAGCTATCTCAGCTTCACATATGCCACTGTCTTGCCTAGCCCAGCTGTGGTTATCTATAAAGAATGATCCCAAAGCATTTTTACTGTTCAGAAAATAACTTCAATGTTTGGATGTGAAGAACAAGACAGGACTCTAATGTGACCATCTGGGGAGAGAGGGCAAGATACGTCATCATGCCATATGCTTATAACATAGTAGGTGTTATGTTTTCCTTTGAGAATATGCCCTAAAGTAGCCCAACAGCACTTTTCTAGGAGTTGCCAGAATTAAAGGAAGAAATGATATATGATGACCACGTGGCACATGTTGACTGGTGCTGAGCTTCTTAACAGTCCTGAATCATTAGGATGGGTGCAAGATGAGGCCACAGTGAACCAGCTCGTTGAGTGGAAGCAGGCTGTGGGGCAGGGCAAGCCCAGCTACAAGTGTCAGTGAGAAGTCCAGCACAACACAGTACTCTATCAGGAAACTATGGACAGATGGCCAGCTTCAGTCTCTGTTTGGAAACCCAAATAAGCAGACAAGTAGACAGGAAGGGCGTGATTGAAAGGTCTTGGGTCTGCCACACAGATGAGGATTTCAGTCCTTGTTTGTGCAAGACTGTGGTTCTTAAGCTCTACTGTGTGGAATAATTATATGAAGTGCTAATTAGAAATGGAGTTTTCCGCTATCACCTACATGGCTTTTGAGTCATTTAGTCTTGGATAGAACATTTTTTAAAACTTTATTTGTATATATTATGGCCAACTCAGCCTGCCCTGGGGGTGGGGCTGGTGTAGCATGTGGTGCCAGGGATCGCAACCTGGTCCTTGCGGTTGCCTCAGCTTGCCTAAGCAGTTGCTTTAGACCACTGAGCTATCTTGCTGGCTTTCTTTTTTTTTTTCCAGGACCAGGGTTCAAACTCATGACCTTGCACTTGCCAGGCAAGCACTTGTATCACGGAGCTATCTCCCTAGCCCCTTGGATAGAACATTTTTTAAAAAATTCTGTTGCATGATTATAATTTAGGTCGTTTTAGGACTACCCTTGGGCCAGCTTGAATGCAGACAGGCCAACCAATTCAGACCTGGGGAAATTTGAGTTACTCAGGAAGTTCATCGGAGAGGACTCCAGCTGAAAGACTATCTGCATAGCAACAAGAGTGGCATTAAAGTCTTTAGGAAATAAGTAACCTCCATCCCCTTTTGACTGCTGGGGAATCATGCCATTTGAAAGAGGCTGGACTAAACTTTAAACAAATTATCAAAGGTACATACTTTTTTCTAAAATCAAGAACAATAATAGGTCTTTCCCTGATGTTGGATCTGTTGCCTCCCTCTCTCATCTGGCCACCAGGCTAGGCAGCCACTTGTCCATCTCTGTGTTCATGTGGCGATGCTTCTGCCATGCCACCCATAACTTCACTCCTGAGTCCAAGAACATCTACCTAAAAATCCTCCTGAAAACTTGACAAACTACAAAGTCTAATTCATCATCCTTGTTTTCATCCCTAAATTACCTTTCTCTCCTAAGCTCCTATTCTATAAAGAAAGAAAATAAGACTTGCTTTTCGTGTCTGCATACCACAGACAAGAATACCAAGAAGTTTATGTGGGTGAACTATTTTTTCCACTGTGATAACTGGTAGAGAAGCTGTAGTTATCTAACCAGTTCACTCACCTGTAAAGGAAGACTTGAAGATTGCAGGTCGTTAGTGCCAGGGGCAGGAATAAGCTCTGAATGCTGATTGCCAGCTGGGGTTCTTGATCGGTGCTCCTCTTGGTGACTTGAGTGTTCCTAGTATGGTTTGCACATGGGAAGTAGAAAACTACAGAAAGGACCCAGAGTGCTTAGTGGAAACTTTGACTCCAGAAATGCGAGGGAAAGCTCCATTACTTGAAATCATCTCTAATATGGCTTGATGCAGTGCCTGCAATTCTTCCAACAGGAAAGCCTGGATAATTGTGCTACTGATTTCTTCTGGTCTATTAAAGGAACAGTTAATGCTTCAATTTTTTTCCTCTTATTTTTACCTCTTTTTGTTTTGACCGATTTTGCATCTGATAATCTGAAAAGCTCATTTAAAGACAACAATATGCAATGTAACAACCATTGTTGAATTCCTATTATTTCATTTATTGAAATTCTGTATCATTTCTAAATTTTTTCTCTGCTTTTAAAAATTCTCTTCACAATTATTTTTAAAAAGATCTCTAGCAACAGCTGTCCGGAACATTTCCACAAGCCTTTCTCCTCACGGTGCTGGGGATTGACCCCAGTCCCTTGTACATAACAAGCAGTCTTTTTCGCTGAGCTGCATCCCTGGCCCAATATCACCAGCTTTAAGCAGAGTAACTACTTTTTTTCCCCTGAGCTTAGGAGCTGCTGTGCTAAAACATTTATAGAAATGGTACTTTGCTGTCAGGATGTTAAAAATAATTTGTAGGAGTGGAAAAAACTGGAAAACAGCCTAAATGCCTATCATCCTCAATTATAGTGATTCTACAGAGCAAAATGACAAGGAAGCTGTTAAAAAGAAGAGATAGACCTATATATTCTGATGTGGAAACACATCCAGACACATCATTAAATGAGAAATCCAACTACCAGGAGAACATCTATGGTATAGTTAGTTCTAAATGTGCTTAAAATGTACATTTATGTGCTTGTATATGCACAAGCTAGTTTTGGAAAGATATATAACTTTTGGCCTAGAAATTGGGACTCAAAGTTTCCAGTATGCATAGATTTCATTGTATTCTTCTTTCTGTATTTTCCCCTTTATTTTCCTACAATGAGCATACTTTGGTCTTTGAACAAAAGCCAGATGAAAATAGCTTAATACAGGTCTTTATTAGCATCCTGGAAGATGTAGTATTCCGTATTACTTACTCCCACAGTGATAGGCACTTCAGAAGAATACCTACACAGGTAAATCAGAATATGGACCTAAGCACCATCAGGAAGAACCCACTTCTAGTGTTGTTTGGAACCAAGAAGTTAGAAACAGATGGCAACTTCTGACATTTTACAGGGAAATGCCATTTGGTGGGAAGAAAGTCAGACAAGCCAGCCATGGGAAAGCACCCATTTCCCATGCTTTTATTAGGTCTTCTTAAGGATGTAATCTAAGTGACACCCAGCAGGCTAACGAGTTCAGTCAGCTACTGAAAGAGAATGATTTTCTTTGGGAGGTTGGAAGGTTGTTATTTGGGTGAGAGGATGACTCTGATGAAGTCAGCCAGATAGCTGCTCAGTCCTGTACTTCCAGTCAGGGCAGGAAGCACAGTTCTCAGAGTCCCCAGGTACTGGTGGGGTTTGGGTTCTACCACTATTGATGAATAACCAGTAACCTGTGTGCAATGGAGGAACTGGATTACATTTTCTCTAAATTCTCTGAAACTTCCAGCCCTGTTATAACTCAGACACAGACAGGAAAACCTATGAGGGCTTCCTATGGTCTATGTCTGGCTGACACAGACTCCCGGAATAAAAGGTCTGCACCCCCTTCCCTTCTTGCTGCTCTGTGCTAACTCCTTCACTCATGTGCACAGGTGCCTGGATGCTGGGTTTGAGCCATGGTCCTGTTGTGCTCTCCAGTGAAAGATGAGTCCTCAGCTCATTCCCCAGTGAGGGTCCTGTGAAGGTCTGCTAACACCCGCTCAGAACACAGCTATTGAACCCACATCCCCAGTGGATTCTCAATTTCCATGTGGGAGTGCAATTTAGGTGGCCAGAGTGTCTCTTGGTTTACAAGTCACTCTTGCTTTCTGTTTTCTCTGCACTCAGGTACTCTCACTCTCTCTGCCAGTCTACAGGGAAGGTGGGTGCTGGTTGGTTGGGATGTCAGAGCGAAAAGTCACAGGGCAGAGGTGAAGGCTCTTTGCATCCAACCCAGGGGAAGTGAAAGCATAAACACACTGTTTCCTGGAGCCTTCTGCATCTTGTTAACTTGCATCCCTCAGTGGTACCGGCTCTCCCCTGGGTGGTCCTCCTGAAGCCCACAGCTTAGAAAGTTTCAAAGAGCTCTTATGAGTAAATACAGTGTCTCAGTCAGCAGAGGCCATGCACACATTCAGGCAGCCAAGGGCTCCTGGCTCTGATTTCCCTCGTCTGCTTACTCAGGCACGCCTCTTATGGGCAGAATGACATTTTCCTCTCATCAATTGCCGTGGAAGTTCAAGCTCCTGAAGTGCTACTAACTTCCCTTCTCCTCCATCCTCAATCCCATCAGCCTCTGCTTCTATTAGTTACATTTCTTAAAGATTTCTAAGTCTGGCCACTTCTGTCTCCTGGGACTGCTGTGGCCTCCTTCTACCCACTTGTGTTCTTATGCCAATCTAGCTCTTGAAAATTCCTCTTTTTCTTAGTACCTGGGGTTGAACTCAGGACCTTGCACTTGCCAGTCAGGCACTTAGGCCACTGTGCCATCACCCTGGTACAAAATCTATTCTTGTTTTTCCACCCCTAATATCTCAGCTGGATCCATGGAGCGAGTGTCTGGTTATCATTATTATTCAATAGTTATCTGCATTAAGTGGTTTTTTTTTTTCCATTTGCAGTTTTCACCACAATGTTCTGAAGCAACAATAGGATTCCTACTCGCAGACAAGGAAACTGAGGTGCAGCATGGCTGGAGGAGTCCCCCGGGCACACAAATGAGGTTTGCTGTGTGGAAATCTGGGACAGGGGTCATGACTAGGAAATGAGTTACAAGACAAAGAATTTTAATTATTATTCTGTGATTTGTAGAGCTACTACTGTTTATTTGGAACATGGAACCTTGCCAGAAAGGACATCAGGATTGTCCATCTGCAGACCAGGATGGGACCATCAGCAGAGCAGACCCAAGGAATATGATTGGAGATAAACGAAAGATTCTGATAAATGAGAGGAGGGACAGAAAGCTTTTATCAGATGAAGGCTCTGCACCTTAAATATGCTTACTTATATGAAGAAAATGGCTGAGTTTTTGTTGCAGTGCAATAAAATAATTTTCACATCGTGCCTGATTGAGCCTGCCTTACCCACAGTCATTACCCAGGAGCTGAGAGAAATTAATCTCATGATTGCAGAAGTGTGGCTGAAGGTGCAGAGCTGCTCAGCCTGTAGGAGTAAGCTTTATTAGCAGCGCCATCCTTGTTTCCAGAAGCCCTTGCCTCCTGCTACAGCCTCATCTTCCCAGCACACAACAGATGAGAGAGGGAGGAGGAAGATCCCCTTCTTCTGGGTCAATCTGTGATCCTGGCAAGGCTCCCTGCCCGCCCTCCCAGCCTGCGGTCCTGCTATGTGAACTCTTTCCTTTCAATCATGTAGTACATACGCCTGTCTCTCACTCACTTACTGAACACCACGCACATAATAACCACTGGGCATGGTGAAAGGCACCACACCGGGCTGGGTGGAGAATAGTCCCTGTGTCCTGAAAAGTTCCAACTATTGAAGAAGAAATGGTGTTGAGTGGTGGCAGTGCAGGGATAAGGACTATGGTATGAGGCCATTCCATGTAGACTCAGAGCAGAGAGCCTTTACCTGGGCACAGAGGAACCAGCACTCAGGGAGGGCACCTTACAGTGGCTCCTGACTGACAGGGGCTGAGACACCCAAGAGGGGAAGACAGGGGCAGGGCTGATGCAGGCAGAGACAGGGCGGGTTTAGAACATGGACGCACTGGAGAGCAGCAAAAAGTTAGATGCATCTGATTAACAAAATTGTTTTTATCTGGGACACACTGCTTACTTAATACTCGGTAGCTGCCCTTATTGTGGGTGCAATGGGGGCAGACTTCGAGCCAGATGACCACAGGCCTGGAGCCTGGAGTTTACCCTGTCTGAGTGTACAGAGACATGTAAGCTTCACTGAACTCATTTTTCATGGGTTCCTTGGCTGCACTTTGACAGCTTCATGATTACATTTCTTTATTTAGATGACTTCACTACTTCTAAACCAGAGTCATTAGTGTTGTCCTTCTAAACTGTGTAATTAAATTCCCTGGGAGAGGCTCAGAGATAGCTAGCTCAGTGGTCTAAGTGCCTGCTGGCAAGAGCAAGGACCTGGGTTCAAGCTCCAGTACCACACGCTGTGCTGGCCCCACACTTAGCTGGCCACCAAAACTGGGCACAGTGGCCCATGCCTGTAATCCCAGTGCTGGGGAGGCTGAGACAGGAGCAGCACTACAAGTCTGAGCTACATAGCCAGACCTTGTACTAAATAAATAAAATAAATAACATTTTAAATTTTCTTTTAAAAAATTTGTCTGGGAGGCTCCCCTTTCTAGTCACCTCCAATGTATTTAACCACGAACCAATATTGTGTCATGGAACTCATTTCTCAGAGGGCTTCCTTTTCTTCTGTATTCTAGAATCCTCTCAGGTCAGGGACCTGAGAAGCCATGCAGTTCCAGGTCCCTGACCCTTCTGGACGTGTCCTAGATATACAGCGAGACCATCATACGTGCCACAAATGCCGTGGAGACATATGCTGTGAGCATTGTGCAATAACTATGATAGCAGGATCATTTGAAGGTTGCTCTCTGTTGAAACTGAAACAGATTCTGCCCAGGCACTACCATATACTCAGTTTCCCAGAGCTAAGCTTGAGGAGAAACTATACTCAACATGACCAAGCTCTGCTCCTCTCAGGACAGCTATGCCTGCTCAAGGAAAGGGGTGCAGACATTGTGGAGTGTCTGCTGCCTCCTGCGGGTGCCTGCCTGACCCACAGACCCAGTCCTCCACCACAGATGGGGTCTGGGGGAAGCAAAGCTGAAGCAATCTGGGGAAGCTTTCAACTGTAGGCCTCATTTTTCCTAGCCTGCACTGCTCCCTGAGCCAGCTGTCCTCTGTCCTCTGGGAGTCCCTTGAGCTGCTCCTCTAAGGATGACCTCTATTCTGTGTCATTTGCTGTCCTTTCTATTGCTTGTGAAGCTCTGCAGGCCCTTATGATCCAGCAAGGCTACTTCTGAGCCCCTTTGCCCATGCACATTGACTGAATCCCACTTCACAAAGCTGGAGTCTGGGATCTTTGCCCTCTAGTACTTGTGTGAGGTCAATGTGAGGACATTCTTACTGAAAAGGCCAATGTCCATGGCATGTTAAACACCCTTCTCTAAAAACCTATTCCCAACTCCACTACTTCCTGTCCAACTCCTCCTGGCACCCCAACACATAAACTCACACACCCCCAACAGGCCGACCTGTCTCCTCCCTGGGAATCCTGCCCATTATCCTTCGTCCTGGACACCATGTCCACCTAGGGCCTCCTCCACCATCCAGGCTCCCTCAGACCTCCCTCCTATCAGAACAGCCCTACTTTCCAAACCTTCAGGAACCTGAAGGCTGAGTAAGAAGATGAAACCTTATCCATTGGCCAGTAACAGAATAAGAGACTAAAAATGAAAGAAACAAAATGTTAGAGAAGACAGAGCCTCTCTGTGCAGATGGGATATGGTGGTGCAGGAGCAAAGGGCAAAGAGGAGCTTGAGCAATACCAGAGCTAGACGAAAAGGAAAAAGAACGTGTGGATGGAAGTGTGGGTACACTGGCGCCTTCCCAGGGAGGCTCTCGCAAAATGTGAGAGGTTAGGCTGCGCCACAGATGGATGTGTTCTTATTTTTCTCTCACCTCTAAAGTACTGTAAGTTTTGTGATTCAACCACTTGGTACATGTCTTAGTTACTCTTCTTTTATTGCTGGGACAAATACTCGACCCTCAAAATGAAAGAAGGAAAGATTTATTTAGCTCACAGTTACTGGAGATTTCAGTCCATATTCAGCTGGCCCAAGGCTGAGAGGCACAAAGCAGAGCATCCAGTTCATGGCAGTGGTTACGAGCAAGAAAGCACCAAGTGCCTGCCAAGCAAGTGTGGGGGGATAAAGAAAGCAAGAGAAGGGAGTAATAGCAGCAGCTCAAACAGCTAATTTCTCTTTCTTCCTTACACGCGTGGTACATGTCTGGAATCCCTGCACTCAAGGGACTGAGCTAGGAGGAGCATCTCAACTCTGAAGCCAGCCTGGGATAGACAAGGAGTTCAAGGCCAGCATGAACTATAAAGAGACACCCAGTCAAAATTTTAAAAAATAAATAAAATAGACTGCGTAAAACTTTGTCACTTAGCAGATTATAATGAAGAGGACATGCCATCACTGAGAATTTTTTATAAAATAACTGTTAATAGCTGCATAATATTTCAACATATTACTATTAAAACCTATATTTAATAGTGGCAATTCAATGGGACTTATTAAATAGTAATAATAACAGATTTATTAATAGAATACACTAAAGTTTTGTTTTTCTGGATTCTGTCTTAGAAGAGTCCTAACACTGATTTTTTGTCTCCAACATGAGGCCCTCACAAGTGGTAATTTCCATGTAGGTTGACATTGTGTTTATTTCTAATAATTCTCTCCTGGGACTCATTTTCCACAGAAGTTTGGGAAGTGCTGGCTTCACCTTTCTCTCAGAGTAAGACATTTAGATTGTCCCCAGTTTCTCTCACTATTATAAATAATGTTTTGATAAGGATCTTTGTACATAAAGTTCAGGCTGCCATTTTACTTGTTTCTTTGGGCCACGTTCCTGAAAGTAGAATTTTAAGGTTTTTAAGGTCACAGTGAATGCTATTTTTAAATATTATTATTTTTAAAACCCAGTGTTTACATTCTCATTCTCTGTGTGTCTCTCTTTGTGTGTCTCTCTGTGTCCTGTCTCTGTCTTAGTCTCTCTCTCCTGCGCTCAAGCTCCACGACCAGGCTAGGCATGTTTCCTATCTCCCTAGTATATATATAGCCTTATGCCCTTTACTTACAAAGTCCTTAGCAAATGTTTCATGATAGCAAAAACTAAGATAAAAAAGAAGAAATTGCATGAGAAAGGGTAGGTTCTGAGTACAAAGGCTTGCATATTTCAGTAGACAGTGCAGTGTCAACTGATCCTCAATGTGGACTATTTTGCATCAAACAGCCCCCGTTTACAGTTGTCTCTCACCCTCTGTGTTGACTTTCATTGAATTAGAGCACTAGTGATGCCTGACTAAGGAGCGGGCAGCAAGCTCTGGGTCACCGCATATGTATAAGGCTTTCAGCACATGTGTGGTACATGTAAATGCTGAAATAAAAATGATGGTTAATAGTATTATTTTAGCTGATTTGTAGTGTCCAAAGGGAAGGTGGCCATTTCTTTAAGCAGTTGAAAGTGTCTGGGTGTTGTACAGGATCAGAGTGAATAGGTGCTGATTTATATATAGCCTGCAGAAGAAGAGGTCAACTCTAGGTTTGGGCCGCAGGAGTGGGTAGGCTCCGCTAGAGATGGCCACAGTGGCTGGAAGAGGATGAGGAGGTGAGTCCATGTAACCAGCAAGGACATGAGAGGTAAAAACTCACACCTGCTTTGGCATGATTTTCATTTGAACTCCTCTCCCATTGGAACACTCCATGTGGATCCTGTCTTCCATGACAGAGCTACTCAACCATCTCCCTCTGGACTCAATGAGGCAGCAACCAGCTTGGCTCTCACCTGCCTGTTCCTGGTCACAGCCTAACTAGAGCAACTCTGGAGTCTGATTCTCCCCATACCCTTCCTCATTTCCTTTCCTCAAGGGACCAGAACTACCTGGCAGTGAACTTCCCGGACTCACCCAATCTGGAATTAAAAGCTCGCCATTTGATTGCATCTGAGAAAGCTGGAAAGTGCTGTGACTTGACAACCAGAAGTGAACACAGAGTACTAGGGGATGACAGCATAGATGTCTCCCGGTCTTCCTCAAGACCCTGTCATCACCCTCTCTTTCCCCATCACTCTCAGAGACACTGAGAGCTAGCAAGTGTTCAAAACCCTCAGATCTACTTAGAGGGCAGGCCAATTTACTCTGATTAAATGCAAGGTAGCATTCAATTAGCAAAAGATAAACACAACGTATCACCCTGCTATGATAATTTTTAAATCAAAAGTTAGAGCACACGTAGGCTGCTATGATAATAATTTACTAATTTAATGATGATGTAGCTTTTGAAGATCCCGCTAGTCTCTCAGGAGGCCTACAAAGGACATCCCTCATGTTAATGAGAGCTTGCTTCATTTACAACTTAGCCAAAAGACCACACTTGGTGAAATTATTTGCAAGCCTATGAGGGATGAGAACCGAAGGAAGTGAATTGCCGTGAGCATCTTTCCCTTCAGTTAATGAAGGGTGTGATGTATAAATCATTAGCAAGGGCCATATGGTGACAGTCAGTAAAAGAAAGGGGAACTTGGAATTTATATTTGGGATCAGGGCAGGTGGCTGTGACTAATGTGTGAAGGCACATGCCTCTTCATGTATGGGCCCCTTGTGGCAGTGAGGGTGCACTCCACCCTGTGAATGCCAGGGCGGTTTTGTTTGGCAGACAGCTGTTGCTTACACCTCTGGGTTCTGCCTGATACAGTCAGAATCACCTCTAGTGGGTGTTAAAGCTCTGGCAGAAAGGAGGTGCTTAGGCGCTCCTGATAAATTCGGGGACCTCCACTCCAAGCGGAGGGAAGATGCTCAGCTCCAGCACAGCTTTTCTGTTCCTGGAAGCTGGCTCCTGGGAAGCTACGCATGCTGCCCAAATGGACTTGAGATTCCCAGCAGCCAGGAGCCCCTGACACTCAGGGACAACAGCCCTCAAAGTTTATGCTCACTGAAGCAAATAGGGGTTGTTCAAAAATAATATACTAATTTCTGGCCTCCTCCCAAATACTTAATCTGTGAGCTGAACACCGAGAGTTTAAAAAACTTCCTGTGCCCAGGTAATTCTGAGAAACAGCAAAAGGAAGCCATTGCTGACCCAGTGGCTGCTAGCAGGGGTGGTGACAGTGGACAGATGAGGTAGAGAAGGCAAGAGCTTTGGCATCGACAGGCCCGGCTTTGAATACCATTACCCTGCTTACTTCACCTCATTCTCATCTCTGTAAGGAGAACTGAATGAAGTAATCTGTCAGGGCTTTAACCCGGAATATAGTGAGTGGAATCATTTGCCACTAATGGGCAATATCTAATGATATAAAAAGCAAGGGGCTCATGAGCCATCTGGCATCCAGTGCTTATTAGAGGCTGCTAAAGAAACTATTTACAATTTGAGCCAAACATGGTACATGCCTGTAGTCCCAGCACTCAGGAACCTGTACAAGGATCCATGGGACTCTGAGACCAGCCTGGGACACATAGAAAGACACTGACTCAAAAAACAAAAAAACAAAAAAACATAAACAAAAAACAGCAAAACTTCCAACAATATCTCCTAGCAGTGTTTCATCTAGGGGTACTATTAATCAGGCATTGTTCTAGCCACTTTACAAATGCGTCGCTACATCTCTGGAAGTTGGCTAGTAGACAAGTCAATAAGGAACTTCTAGAAGGATAGGAATAGCACACTTGTTCTAAGAAATTCTACTAACCCGAAGCAGAGGCTCCTCTCATCAAGAGAATGCCTGCGTATTTTCCAAGTGGTCAGAACATGATCTGATAAGGGGAAAAAAAGACCATACTCAGAAAAGAGCTTATTACAAGTTGTAGACCTGCACTACCCAGCCGACAGAGTAGGGATGCATTTTTTTAACTGTTGTCTTAAATCCATTTCCTCATTATATGGTATAAAGACAGCTATCTGACTGAGTATAAAGATGGCATGAGATAACACATGCAGAAGTGCAGCTCCTGGTCCCAGCTGCACAGCAAGAACTCAGTAAACAGTTTGCTGAATTATACATTGTAAATAGCCAATGAGGACCACAATTTGGGGTATTTATTGGCAGGAGCCTGGTTGCTAGGGCTTCTGTATTCTCAGATAACACGGAAGCATCAGTGAAATGCTCCATCCGCTTTCCCAGCTAACACCAGGTCTCGTGAGCTCTTGAAATTAGACACGAACAGCCACATGGTGCTGTGGAGCAAGCTGGCTGCTCCGTGAGAGCTGAGAAAACCAAGAGGTCAGCAGCAGCCAGGGCCATCCTCCAGCCTAATGGGACCTCGTCCCACCAGGAAGTGGTCAGAAAAAGCAGAGCCCAAGTCTGTGCTTGCACCAATCCTCTCTGTGGAAACAACCACCCCTCCAACTACAGAAATCAGTGGACCTTTCTCCCCTCAGATATCTAAATAGCTATGTGAATGTGCTCGGTAACAGGAGGAGCTACTGAACAAAAGGTCAGAGCTGATTTGAAGCTACTCTTTGTACCAGCAATTGCTTTTAAAGACGCAATTCTCCCAACCCTGAGCCCCTGAAGATAAAAAAAATTATATAAATGTACAAATGACTTTATAGCTTTGATTATGCAACTTCTAAGGAACTATCCATATGAACTGTTGAGGAGGACTAAAGATAGTGTGATAAAGAGGGCTCTTTGAAATCCTGCTTTAAAAAAATCTATGTCATGAGATATGAATGTAGCCAAAGCCTTGATAAAAGTCATGTCATTCTGTTGCCACAGAAGCTGCTGAGGCATGAAAGGGACCACAGGCCTGGAGATCTTTGCTGCCTTTCAAGTCTGGCTTATTAACATGCATTAGAGTCTTCCAGAAGATGGCTCTGGCCAAAGGTTATCAACAGAAACTTAATTTAATGAGCCCAGAACATGGGAAGAGGAGCCCCACAAAGCCAACAGTGAGAGGAATTTGGGGCAAGGGCATTTTATTTTCTGAAGAGGAGAAACAAAGATAAACTCATTAAAGCAGAAGGCACTGTATTGTTGGTTTAATCTTCAGAGAAGCACTGTCTCAGTATGGGAGCTTTACACAATATCATTTTGGAGACTGAAACTTCACCCTACCCAGATTAGAACCTGAAGATCTTACGAACTTTTGAGGTAGGGAAGAGCTGGAGGGAAGGCTGTTGTACAGAACCACAGCAGCATGAGATGTGGCAGCTGACGTTAGCTGGGATCCCGCAGTCCTCTAAGGCCAAGGCTGTGCTTTCTGATTTTGATTAGCAGGAGTTCTGGGCCAGCCACTTCCTTCATGGTGGGAAAAGGCCTAGTGTCACACACAAGGACAGAAAAACCTCCTCAAGCAAGGGTGTTAGCCACCTTTCTGCTACTGGGACACAGTACCTGACATATGATATGCAAAGCAGAAAATGTTTATTCAGCTCATGGTTTCAGAAGCTTTAGTCCATGGTAAGCTGACTCCAAGGTGAAAGCATCATGGTAGAGGGATACGGTAGAGGAAGGCTGCTCATCTCACAGCATTCATGAAACAGAGTAAGAGGTATGATGGAAATAGAGAAAAGAGCGAGGACCCCTGCAAAGCATCTCCCATCTGATTCTCTCCACCTGGGCCTCTTCTAACAGATCTTTCAGCTATGATCTCATCTTGGATTAATCTGACAGTGAAGACAGCACCCTCAGGATCTAATCATCCCTTTAGGCCTCACCTCTGACCTGATTCACTGGAGATCAGGCACTCAATATATGCATCACAGGAGAATAGTTCATCATTATTTACTTGTTTATTTTTACTTTTATTCTTTTGGTCCAGGGTCTTGCTGTGCAGCTTGGACTCATAGTGATCCTCCTGGCTCAGCCTCCTGAGTGCTGGGATTGCAGGAGTGCACCGCCACACCCAGGGTTCCGGGTCCTTCACAGCATGTGGAAGCAAGATTCAAATCCAGGTCTTTGCACTTGCCAGGCAGGCGCTTAGACCACCAAGCTATCTCCCCAGCCCAGTAGTTCACATTTAAACCATAATAACAAGCTTGCTAATATTCTCTAGTCTTAAGAGTAAATTGTCCTAAGGCTAGAGACTTTACAGATATGTGATAAAGAAATCACAGATAGAGATACTAAGAAGAGAGAAAAATAGCCCAAGGCAGTGAAGCAGGACAGGAGGGAGGTCGGAGGGCATGTGGAGGGTAAAATGTGCCCACTTACTAACACAGTAGCAGCTTGGCTCCTACCTGGAAGGGTAATACATTGCCAGAACTGATTGTTTGGATGAAGTAATTATTAACAAAGTTATTGTAATTTTAGCACGTTGACAGGTAGACGTTTTGTTTTTGTCTTTTAACATTTTGCAACCAAGGGTGTGTGTGTGTGTGTGTGTGTGTGTGTGTGTGTGTGTGTGTGTACATGCTCATGCAGTGGATAGAATCTAAAACCTATCAATTCACAACACCTGTGGTAGTGAGAGAGGAAAGTATCAGTGAAGTGAGAGAGGAAAGTATCAAGAATGAGTTATATCATTTATATTTATTTGGAGGAAAATGTTACTCACCAACTAGGATCATCATGAATGGCCATGCCTGTTATATATCACCCAAAATCAAGGGGTGACACTTATAACAAAAGCTACATCAACTTCACCTCGTGAGGGGGAAGAGTAGGGATCCCACAACCACACCCCACGACTCTGATTGTCACATGTTCATTCCTCCATCTCAGCAGATTCAGGCAACAAACTCATTCAAATTCCAATTTACCAATTCGCAAGAATCCATGCACTGTTTCTTGGACTTTGATCAAATTCATCACAGACGGCTCCTTGGAATTTCAAAGAATGTTCAGAAAGAATTTAACTACTTTTTGTACAAATCGAGATTATCCCCAAAGTTATATTATCACAGGTTCAGTGTTTTATACTTTGGTCATGACTTAGTATGTGTACATTTAAGTATGTACTTTTAAAAAAATGGGAAAATACAAATCGTGTAAGTTCTAATGAGTTAATAGGTTCACACAATTGTCATGTACAACTAACTGTTCACTGTATATTCTGTGCTAGATTGATATAATAATGAAACATTATGTATGTGCTTGCTAGGTACAGAGTTATATTTTCAGTGATTCCGAGGCTTTAAAACCACTATTGCGCCAGGAGGTCACCTGCACTACTCAACTCAGGTAAAGGACAGAAAGCAAACACCAGACACTGGTGGAAGAAAGCTCCCTTAGCATCTTAAATCCAGAAATAATTCTTTCCCTGGGAAGCTCAAAAGTGACAGAAATATATGGCTATAGTAAGTATCTTCCAGGAAAAGAAATATAGGAATGTGTTTGAATGCAACGAGCTATATTTCATTTGCTCAGAAAATATGTAACTGGTAATTCCTATGCATATTTAATAACCCAGACATATGAAGACAAAGGGAGTTACAGATTTTTTGACACTGTTCTAAAAATTTATCATAAATATTTGTTGACTAAAATAATATTTCAACAACCATAATTCTTTAAAGACAGAGCTTCATTTCTGGTGACAAACAGTGACATTTCCTAAGGGAGGAGATAAAAAAAGAAAATTGACCTGGCTGGTCTGGTGCCAGTGGCCAAGCATGACAGCCGTCTGGTTGCCGGGATACTAATGTGGACCTTGGTCCTCACTCAGATGCAGAGGTCTGTCCTAAAATTGGTCCATTTCGTGGTTCTCAGAAAACAAAACAACAACAAAAAGTCTGGAAGACACCTATTTCCCTGGTTCAGCTTGGGTCAGCCTAGAAAAAAAAAAATGAGTGTTCAAAGTAAGAGGAGCTCTATCTGGCCTGTTCAGTGCTTTACATGGTATAGAAAAAAATGAACTACCACAAAGAAACATTAGATCAGACCAGTGCCAGAGTCTAATAAACATCTTCATGAAAAGTTAAAACGGCTGCCTCATTTGTCTGCTGTATGAGGCAGGCAGTACTGCGAGCGCGCGTCTCACTTCCTTTCCAAATCAGAAGCAATTTGCCAGCTTCAAAATAAAGAAAGGAAAGAGAGGGGGCCTGTCTGGTCAATGATTTATTCATGGAGCAGAGAAAACTCTTCCCCTCTAAAGTGATATTTTTCCTAGGTTCTAACCCTTCAATCTTTCTCTAGCCTGGAAATATATGTTTTCCTCCTCCATGTATTTTTCAGTGGTTTCCATTATTACATGACACACCGTTCACCTCAATCTACAGAGCAGAGATCTCAGCGGGGCTGCCCCTGCTCAGAGAGTTTTGCTGCTCAGAAACTCAGAATTGATGCTTTGTCTTGCTTGAAGAACTGAGCAGTTTCTTCTCGGAGCAAAGCCTTCCCCACCACTCCAGGAAGATGGGCCCTGTAGGCAGAGCCACGGGGCGCAGTGGCATCCACAGCTGGGAATGCCTGTTATTCGTACACAAATGACTTTTTACAGTATGCAGAGATACGGGCAGCTGGCAGCTGACTTAAGACATGGCTTGTTCTTGGGCAGAGATACAGTCTTAGCCCATGGGGGATCCAAGTCCCCTTAGACTTTCATTATTATCCATGGCACATAGAGCTTTGGAGAGGAGGGATATAAAATAGACACCCAGAGCCAGGGTCCCTGGATGTATGGACCAAAGCACCTGAGGACTCTGTGGAAACCAAGTGTTGGAGCCCTCATAGAGAGTCAAACAGATCCAAGATATGGATGGAGTTTTGGCATTTAACAATAAAACTAAATGCAATCTAACCCACACTGCATTGGGGCATCTTTTTGAAACTGAAAAATGTAGACACCTGCCTACTTCTGGTCTACTTCTGTGGTAATTCAGAGGGAAGAACCAATGCAATAAACAGTGTTTATTTGCAAAATCTTTCCTTTAGGTAGATTTTTTAATTATATCTCATTTCCTGTGCATAAATTGGCTTAGAAAACTGGTCACACATTAGAGATCAATGTAGACATTGCTCTCCTAAAGGAGCCAAGCCCCTGTTTGTCCTAAACACACTGTAGTTGCCCTGGTCACAGTGCACTGCTACTGTTTGTGGCACATCTGCTTCTCCTAAGACGGTGAAAGTTCTTGGAGGAAGGAACGAGAACCAAGATTCTGCATCTGAGGACCCAGCACAATCCCCGATTTGTAGCATGGAAGACATATATAGCTGCCAGTTCAGTTTATTATGTGAAATTTCGTTTGGATTTCTACTTTCCTACCCTGCCCACCATGGCAGCCCCAGTGTTTCTTGTCCTGACTTTCTGGTCTTCCAAGCCTTAGTGGCCATTATTTCTATCTGTAATGCCCACAGATAAGAGCCCCTGAAATTTTCTTAAAGGCTACTTTTCAGTTTGTTGACTTTTCTTAGACTCATCTGAGAGGAAAAGTCTTATTAAAAAATGGTATTTCTCACTAGGATAGAAGGAAGGACAAATCAACCCTGGTGGAACAAGGCCCTGCCCAGGGAGCAGGTATCCTCTGGGAGAAGTCAACCTGGACACCACAAACAATGCTCCAGCACCCTAGGAAGATGTGTGTCTATGAGTTAGGGATTTCCCTACTTAGCATTACAGGTACATAAAGATGACAGTGATTGGTTTTCTCCTTACTTGACAGAGCCCAGTCCAAAATCAAACATTTGTCTCTCTCAGAAAAGGATGATCTCAAGAAGTCCAGAGGCCAGGAAAGGAATAAAATTGTTCAATGGCAGACTCCATTAGTGACATCTCAGTGCTCTCTAAACAGAGTCTGCCCAAAGATGGCAGATTCAGCAGTTCTGAAATTTGCCCAGGGAGCCTGTGATATTTATCAAATTCACGAGGGAGGTTGAGGCCGGAATACTTAAGGCCAGTGCATTCTAACATGCTCTTCCCCATTATGGGCAGAAAGCAAGCCCCAGTGTAATGTGACATCATCAATCTAAGTAGGCAAGTGGAATAGATTTCCCGATTACCAGGGTAAGCGATGCATCACACAGGAGCGATCCTGGTCATTGCTAATCATTTAAATTTAAGAAGACTGAACTCAGTGACATTATCAGGCTCACATTAAAGAGTGACTTCTCCCTGCTATCAGGAATGTATTGGTGTCCCCTCCAGAATTTATTACTCTGAGAAGTTGTAGTTTGGGCTGAGGCAGCAGCTATTCATGGCACCAGCTCAATCCATCATCCCCACAACTCTTCCTCTAGTCAAGCTCCAGGCTAGGCCCCTGGTCTCTGCTCATTGCTGTGGACCAAAGACCAAGCATCTAGAAATGAATTTAAACATTCTCTGTTAGAGCACCATTAAATCACCAGCCAA
The DNA here is from genome assembly GCA_004027025.1 of Myocastor coypus. Lineage (NCBI taxonomy): Eukaryota > Metazoa > Chordata > Mammalia > Rodentia > Myocastoridae > Myocastor > Myocastor coypus. Next base: position 42,414 of record PVJA010001755.1, on the reverse strand, counting down.
CTTCTTTTCCCTTTGATTTTTACTTTGGGAATAACACAATGTTTTATTTTTCTCTGTTCCACTCCCACCACCTGAACCACAAGATGGTTTTTCCATGGTACTGCTAGAGGTCATACCCAGGGCTTTGTGCAGGCTGTGCAAGTGTTTTACCACTGAGCAACATTAGCAGCCCAATATATATGGTTTGAATCCATTTTCAGAGCCTTTCTCATTCGCTGTACAGTGGGAACCAGGCATGAAATCCTCAAGTAATTTTGAGTCAAATGTCATTAATTTACAAGTCCCCCTTCCCTCAAGAAAAACTAATAGCATACATCAACAGAATCTGTAAGCCAGACTTTTAGTTGCAAAGGAATTTCAAGCTCTACTTTGGAGCCCAGGTCAACTGTGGGCCAGGGATCAGCGCTTGGGCATCACCTTTTAGGTCCGCAGTTCCTGCGTGCTATGCACAGTTGGTCACCTGGTGGACTAGGCCACAGCAGGCGCTGATCGTGTCAGTGCACGGTGCAGCCTGAGGCTCTGCTTCTCTTTCATGAACCCAGCTCCTGGCAGTGCACCTTGGTCACTGTGCCACACTTGGAGTAGCATGACTCTATAGGAATACTTCTCTATTCTTTTTATTTTTTATTATTTTTTTTTTTTCAAGAATACTTCTCAATGTCAACCTCAATGAAAGTTGCCCAGGAAGCTTTCATAAATGCTAATGCCTAAGGCATTCCAGATAATCCAATTAGAATTTTTAAGGGTGGGGCCAAGATGTCAGTATTTTTAAATACACTAGAAGATTCCACTGTGAAAAGTGTTTCTACATGGATTTAAAAGTTGTACAGAGCAATATAACCACTGTTAAATTTATACAATAAAAATATTAAATTAAAAAAAAAGTTGCCTTTTGTGGCCAAATTCGGTAGTTATCAAATCTTCTCTGTTGGGCAAGCATAGAAAGCACCTTCAACCTCCCCTCCACAAACACACACACACACACACACACACACACACACACACACACACAGGCAGCAGGCTCTGAGGAAGCTGGCCCTACTCTTGGCTCCAGGTGTAGATTTCAGTGGTTCAGAAGTTACTCAACTCCCAGGCCCTTGCCAGTGGTTACTGAGGAATAAGTATGCAAGCTAATACAGACATACCTCATTTCTGGACTGAGTTCCATTCCCGCAGCTAGGTTGTTAGATGGATTAATAGCTAAATAAGAAACTGCATATAGTAGGCACATTATAATATTGAGAACAAAGAAATGCCCAAAAGAAACTCCAACTTGATGACTTTGCTTTTATTTACATAACTGTTACATGTAGTACTATAATGTATAACAAAACATAAAACTACAGAACTGTACTGGACAGCAAATCAGCAGAAGTTAGAGCACCATAAGGCTGCCCTGCCATTCACATGTCTGCATTGTAAGCCCAAATGCAGGCCTTCAGTCTGAGTGGTGGGTTAGAAAGGAACACTTACTACACACAGAGATCATTAAGCAAGGAGTATCTGTATCTGTGTAGGCCAGCAAGGTGCCAATAAATCCCTGAAACCAGCCTTGACTGTGGAGTTACATGAGCCAATATACATATTGCTTAACCATTTGTGAGTTGGAGGAAGATGTGTTGTGGTGTGTGTGCCTGTGTGTGTGTTGTATGTACATACTCATGAGCATGCATGTGTGCTGGGAATGAAACCGGAGCCTCACATGTTATCCAACTGCACTACCACAGAGCCACATCCCCATGGTAGGATGAAGGTATCTTCTGTTGCACTGACTGTCGCTTGGACTCTGCAGAGCAAGGGATTTGATAATATAACAAATTCTTCTCAAGTGCAGTAATAAAAACGTGCCCTACAATTTGACTAAAGTCTTTCCCACTTTCCTTAACCTATTAACATCTCTGTTTCTTCTGCAAAGCCCGGAGAGAAGATGAAAGAAATGGCCTGGAATGTGACTCCATTCCCTCTCTCTTATAATTAGGAGTGACCTTAAGTAAGTCCTCTGCTTTACCGGTGCCAGAGCTCATTGGTACTCAGCAGGATAAGAGTAATACATTGCAAGATTTTTGTGAGCATCAAATAATGTAATGGATATGCAAGCATTCTGCAAATGGCAAATGGCTACAAAAACGGCTCCTGTGGTTTTGTAATGTCCTTGGTGCTGCTAAGAAAAGCAAGCAGTGAGCCCAGAGGTGGAAGTTGCTTGGTCGTGATCACCATTATATATACATGGAAAATCAGTCAAGGCTGGGTGTAGTGCTAATGCTGGCAAAGTTCCCACTGATGAAGATATACCTGCTTTATCTGGAGCAATCAGGACGGAGGGAGACATAAATCATACTGTTTCTTATAGGCAGCAGGACCGGAGGTAGGGAGAGGAAAAGGGAGGTTGCAATCTAAACGATTTTTAATTATTTTCTGATTCACTACATCATTAAGGAGACAGGGAAAACTCATAAGAGTTAAGATACAGTGATATAATGTCATTGATTTTCACATATATTTTATGAGTGAAGAAATATGATGAAACTGGGAGGGAAAAGCTTTTCAGATATGATAGTGTTAGGGAATATTGAGGCTCATTTATAAAAAGAATTTAACTTGTGGGCTTAGGCATTGTAAAAATCATGATGTAAGATGTCTGGTGGTGGAGTACTCTCAGAACTCTGTGGGTGCCCAAAGCCCCTCTGAGGACACTCTAACCACCCCACCTCATAGCACAGTCTTCATTTTCCAAGATAAATTTAAGAATCTATGTCTACTAAATATGAGCTTGCCTCTTTACATTCAATCACATCCTCAATTTCTAGCTCAAGCATAACACAGAGTTGGCATTGCCTGCACTCAGGGTGAATTCAGACCGAGTGCTAGCACCACACTGGATCCTTCAGTGATGAAGGAAAGTATGCAATCTAGTAAGTCACAGCTAGAAAGCAATGTTCAATCATGTGATCAAGGAGCAAAGGGCTCTACAAACAATGACATCCAAGCAGTAGCACAATAAAAGAAATGAGGGTGCATCAGGAACTACCTAGGGTGCCATCACAGAGGAAGCAGAATGTACACTTCATCCCCCAGGCCATAAGAGGCTGCTTGAGCAATCATGAGCTCTTTACAGTCTCAGCCAAGTAGCTTTATTTCCAATCCATAAGATTTTCATTTTTTCCCCCAAAGGCTAATGTCAGTAAAACAAAGAATTAATTATTCAAACTGCTTAGACGTGTGTCATGTACTCTGTGCAGGGATGTATGTTGTTTTCCATCTTTGTGCTTAGAAGAGAGTAGGAATAGCTGGAAGTTTAGCAGAATCTGAGGGGCCAAATGCCCTACACAGCTAGTTCAAGCAAACCCTTGATGCAGGCACAAGAAGGGTCGCTGGAAGCAAAGAGCAACTTCTACCATTATGAATTTTATGATAGTCACGTTATCTTGATATTCTTTTCTTATTCAACTATTCCAAAAATAAAGAAATATGTTTATAATAATAATATTAACATCAACCACATTGTCATCTGCTTAAGCCCCTTTTATTCACAATAATTCAGGAGCTATTTATATCATATTCCGACAACTATGAGAGATCTATGTCCTGCCCTTGTTTGGATGATACAGTAGTACAAAGTTTAAATAAATCACTCAGTCATGTAGATTGTAAGCAGTAGAGCAAGTATTAGAACACAGATTTATCTGGTTCCAGAAACAATGCTCTTAATCTAGATGCTTTACCACTTTCCTCTTCCTCTGTATTTATTTTTATTTTTATTTTTATTTTTATTTTTATTTTATTTTTTTTTTTTTTTGTCTTTTTGAGACAGGGTCTCACTATGCAGTTGAGGCTGGCCTTGAGCTCACTTTTGTAGCCCAGGCTGGTCTCGAACTCACACCGATCCTCCTGCCTCCACCTCCCAAGTGCTGGGATTACAGGCGTGCGCCACCACGCCCGGCTTTCCTCTGTATTTAAACTGGTGTTTTTGCAAGGAAAAGACACTACCGCTTCAAAGCCTACGCCTAAATAGAGTGCATTTGAGGTGGAGAGTGGAAGCCACGTCCTCTTTTCTGTAGGTCCAGGGGTCTTTTCCCAGCAACTCAGGAGCCTGTGAGCTCGCAGCAGCTATAGATGAGTCAGGTTTCTAAAAATAACTTGTGTTTCAATGAGCATTGAGTTAGGTTTGGAGCCCTAGAGTCCTTGAAATGATGCTAGAGAGATAAAAAGAAAGAAATCAGCCACTTAGGAGGACTGAGTCCTGAATGCCCAGATACCTTGCATGAGAAATAAAGAATTCAGAGTTCATAATATCTGTGTGGCGTGGGGTAGGGAATGGAAAATCATGACTACTTTTAGAGGTTTGAGGAATACACAAAAACTCTGCTGTGAATGGTGGGATAAAATATGGCCATTATTTCTAAACAGTTGAAAGGACCATGTTAGGAAAATGATTCTGCTGATGAAGAGCAGGATGAACTAAGGAGAGCAGAGGCCAGAGTCAGTGCCCAGAGAACTCTGCAAACTGCTGCTAAAGTAATAAGCCATTAACAGATTATTGAAGTACAAGAAATGTCAAAAATTATAATTGACCATTTGGAGTGATCACTGAAGACCTTGCAATGGACATGAAAGTGAGAGAAAAAGAAGGGGTACTATGGCTTTTTCAATGTCCTGCTACAATTTTGTATATGATTAGATTTCTAAATTTCTGTGTAAAAATGTGTAATTGTTTTCTCACATTCTATAGGGATTTATTAGAGCATCAATGATTAATGGAAAATACTGGTTCCATGTTATGTCTAAGGCATTCGGTATTCAGAAAGTGGTGATAATAAGCTCAAGTGCCTATGACAATAGTTATCATTAAGCTTCTCTTCTGGAAGGTTAACAAATTAAATTTGAAGACCAAAAAATCAGAGAAAAGAAGGACTACAAGGATAGCCATATTTTGGCCCTCGCCTTTCAAGGTCAGTAAGGACTCAGGACATAAGAGAGCTTGTACTGTTATAGCCTATAACTCAGTGGTGTTCTAAATTTTCTATTGAAGGAGATTATGGGGCTACAGAGGAAAAGTATCTACAATGTATAGTGTGCCTAAGGAGAATCACCTAGAGATAAAACAGTCTTAGGCTTTCAGAGAGAGTAAATTGGTCAAGCAATGGCCATGACTCATCCAGATGGCTGACACTGACAAAATATCTACAAAACATGGTTTCAGGGTAAATACTGAAGGGATTTGACTGACCTTGTCAGATACAAAAGTTATATTTTTTGTTATATGGGTCTTGCTTTATCTTTCCAGAAGAAAAGTCATAACACATAAAAAGAAAAGCCATATTAATATGCTGAGCTGTAAAAGGCTCAAGTCAACAGCTCCCAACATTGCCAGTTCTGCTGATAACCCACTACTATTATGGACTATTGGACTATATATACAGCTACTTTTTCTTAGCTCAGTGAGAAGAAAAATTTGTACTAACAGTGTTTAGAAAAGATATCATGTCAGCATCTTGTACTCTGAACTACCATGAAGACAATAATATACAATGTATTAATAATTGTAACTGTCCTACTAACCTGTTTTAAAATTTATTATTTCTTTCTCATTAAAATTTATAAAATTTTATTTTAAAAAAAGGTTTACTATAGAATGTGGAGCCTAGCTGACACAGAGAAGACAGGTATTAGCAATACAAATGAGGGGATGGGCACAGATACTGTTAGAAAAACTAGCAGTAATAATTATTAAAATTTATTAAAATAACACTATGTCCCTACCACCAGATAAATTACTCAGTGTTTGTAATAATCCAGTGCTTCAGACATTATTGTTTCTCTTTATAATCAAGGGATCCAGGCTTGGGTTGAATCATTTGCCTCAATCGCAGGTGGTATATGATGCCCCGGGAGCAGAGAATTCAGTGTTGAACCTTTGAGATAGGGCAACACCAAAGAAGGAAACAGAGCAGAGTGAGAACCAATAGGCAGCAGCACTGCAGTGAAGGCCACATAGCTGCCCAAGAGATCCCCAAAGGCTGCTTTTTCGTAGGGAGCCAGAGTGTGGAGGCTGGGCTTCAACAGTACCTAGGGCACAGGTTTCATGGGCCTGGATCAGGAAGAACTTAGTTTTCTAAGACAGTAAATATGTTTTCAAATGTGGGGAACAAGATCATGTGATGAGATTTTGTGGATTTCCACAAAAATAATTATCAGTTCGTCTGGCTATCAAAGTGCACGTGAATACAACAGGTGGGAACAATAATTATCAACAAGGATGTGGGGAAATTGAAACCCTGCTGGGATCCTAAAATGGTGTAGCTACTATGGAAAGCAATATGACATTTCCTCAAAAAACTAAGCATAGAATTATTGGTGATCCAGCAGTTTCACACTTTTTCTATACCCAAATAATTGTTAGCAACAGCTTTCAGAGATATTTGTGCCCTGCTGCTTACAGTAGAATTATTCTACTGTACACAAGTACAACCAAGCCACATGTGCATCAGTGGGTGGACAGATGGATAAACAAACCGTGGTGTACACATACAGTGAAACGTTACTTTGCCTTCTAAGGGAGAGAGATTTTAATACATACCACAAAATGAATGAATCTTGAGGACATTGTGTTAAGTAAAATGAGCCAGGCACAAAGGGGCAGATATTAAATGAATCCATTTATATGAGGTACCTTGTGAAGACACATCATGGAGACAAAAATAGAATGGGGACCAGAGCCAGAGGACAGTAGGTAATCATTTAATGAGTACAAATTTTCTGTTTGAAAGAGTTCTGGACATGAATGGATGGTAATGGTGGCTATGGAGAGTGCAATGCACTTAAGCCACTTAAAATGATGCACTTCATATTAGGTGGTATTTTTTTTGTTTGTTTGTTTTTGTTTTTGTTTTTTTTTTAACCAGCATAAAAATGAAAAAGAGCACAGTAGTTGGTCAACTGTAAAGGCCAGGGTGGATGCAGGTTCTCCAAACTTAGCATTATCAGGAAGTGGGAGAGATTTCCTATGTTGACTAAAAGGACATCCATATAATCACTTTCCCCAAGCTGAGCATCAAAAAGTTATTTACAGTTATGTGTTTGCTGAATTTATGCTATCCCCCACCTTATTAAAACAGAGGATTGTATCTGCAAAATGTTTTTTCAATTTAAAGCAAGTTCATTAATTTATTCCTTCAAGAAATGTTATACCTTGTAAGGTACATGACCAGTTCTGGTCCCACGATGCCCTCAGGGTATAGGCCATCCTTCAACTGAAGTTAAGGAATCGAGTAAAAAGATTACAGAGACAGATTTGCTCCTAGTGAAAAATCTTCAGCCCTGACATTGAGTACCTCAATGGGTTGCGATCTTGTCTTCTGGAGGTATCTAGGCATAGGATAACAACAAATCTAGGTTAAGATAAACACAATGAGGACCGCCATCCTCCTTAACCTTGCTCCTATCCTATGAGCCATGAGTTCTCTGGGAAGCTCCTAATTTCCTTTGAGTATATCATGCAGACTTGAGATGTTTCCAGCCTCCTTTAGCTTGAGAAAAAGGTAACATGTGGTGTTCTAAGGCTATGCAAACACTTAGGGCTGAGGGAGAAGAGCCGGTATTTAGGGGAGACACTTCTCACAAACAACCCAAGGATGTTATAACTCTTGACAGCTTCAATCTTTCATTTTAGAGATTTCTATTGATTGGGCAAGAATCACACACATTTTGTCCACACTGTACAGAGATCAAAACAAACTTTTACCTTAGTGCCATTTCTCCAGAGGATGGGAATGATTGATTTTTTATTGGTTCAGCTTCTAGGATCCTCACATCTCAATCCAGCCAATTTTCTTTGGAAAGAACCCACTCCAGTTCACTTAATTATATTTTCTAACCAAAGAGTTGAGAGAGATTTGTCATCTTTACAGTCCAGGGGAGATGAATCTCAAGCCTCCTGTTCCAATTGTGTGGGCTTGTTTCTGAAGTTGATAATTGAAGGAAGAGACCCAGAGGTTGGGAGGGGGTGATTCAAGCAAAGTCTAAAGCTGAAAGAGGAACGCAGGCAAAAATTTTAAAATAAATTAATCATGGAATGAAAGAATTGAAAAGTCTAAGGAGAAAGAAAATGCTGCATTTATAAAGCAGCAATTACTATGAGTAGCATCTTTCAATTGGATACTAAAAAAGAAACCCTGAATGTAGCTATGGCAGTCATTCTCCTGACACTGGCTATATTTCTTCTGCGTGCTATCTCTTGCCCTTCACTGATGCACGCCTGTGAGCCTTTCTTCACTCCGGCCGGCTTATTTCAACCTTCATTTACTCCCATACTGAATTTCCTACAGCTTACCTGCCTCTGCAGTAGCTGTTCTGGAGGGTGAGCAGGCAGATCGAGAGCAAATTTGAAATGCTACCCCAGCTTGGAAGGCTGGAGAAGTTAGTGCTCAGGGCAAAAAGAGAGGCCTTTTCTGCTCTCTTGACAAGTGGGAAAGGCATCTAACATGGATATTTTGGATATATTTCTACTTTTGAGTTCCCCAGTCATATGTTTGCTTTTCTTAAACATACAGGCTTCCTAGATAATTTCTTCACATTGAACTCCAAACCTGAAATGCCAGCCCCCTAAACTTATCAGAAAACTTGCTCCTTGCTAACTTACAGAATTCCATGCTATCTTTCCTTACTGTGCATGGATTTGCTTTCATCTTTCCACATAAACTGTGATATTCCTGCACATTTACCCATGTAGTCTTCTTTCACAGGGCCTAGACAAGCTTCCTAAGTTGCAATTCTTGTGACTTCCAGTTTCTTCCTGTGTGGGATAGCCATGTTACTCTTGCAGGTAGCACCAGGCCTTTGTCATATGGCCCCTTGGCTGACTGGGGTATGAGAAATGAGTGCCAAGATGGCACTTGAGTAGCAAGGTCTGTTCTCAATCAATGCAGAGGTCTGCCATTCACGGGAATGTGTAGATAGCAACAAGGGGAGGTCAACTTGTTAGCTTAGAAGACAGGCAACATCTCAGCCATATCATAATCTGGACTTAGTAGAAGACAACAATCATGATAACATTCTTATACATTGATCAAGCAAATTACATAAATAAAAAATTAATGACATCAGTAATTGAAGGTTTTCTTTGGAAGACATCTAAAGCCCTGCCATTGCCCCATGTTCTTACCTTACAAGTTACCACCTGCTACATGTAAGGTGGATTCACTGTCTCTGAGGGTGACACATTTAAATGCAACACATTCTCCATCCTCAAAGAGTTCATAATCTACAGGAAAACACGGAATGTTTGCCCAACTATCTTTAAAACAAAAAAAGAAATTGCTTCTGCAGAGAAGTATGTTTAATCTGAAGAGAGATAAAAAGAACATAGACCATTGTTGTTTTAGCTGCATACCTTATGAATAGAGAGGAGTTTCTAAGAAGAGAAATGACCAGAATTTCTGTCCATCATTTAGATAAAGTCATAAAAACCATGCCTCCTGAATTTGAATAACATAAGCCAAAAAGTAATAGGTAATAAGCTAGCTGGTGAAATCAAGACTATAAAACCTCTACAAACTTGAATGTCCAGAAAAGCTTACAAAGTACAACTAGTTGTAAACAGTTATAAATGCAGAGTGTTAAGCAGGCAAACCACAGGGATGAGGGAGGAGGGACATGGATGGCCACGGGCTATCAAAATCAACTACCATACAATTAAATCCAAGTATTCATCTTGCTTTCTTCTTGACTATTTCAAACACCATCCTGTTCCATTCTCTTTCCAGGCTCATAGCCTCTGGAGACTGCAGCAGGCAAGGGCTCACTGCTCCCATGGAACAGGAAGGGACACAATCTCAGAGCATGAGTGACCAGATGCACAGCAAGTGCCAATCACACAGGTGAGAGCCCCCTTGGCTGCACTGATAGAAGAAGGCTATCTCCATTGGGCAAGCAAAGGGGCCACCGGGACTGTGGATCCATCTGTCTCAGGTGTGCTATTTTGGAAGGACTTTGCCTGGGAGATTATAGTGAATCCAGTGGAGGAGGGGCATAGGGACAAAGGGCCTACAGTGGTGGCTGATGAGCAATATTTGGAAGAACTTGACCATGAGTAGGAAAGGCCTCAAAAGAGGTGCAGTATGCACATATCTGAAGAACTAGTGTGGAGAAAGAATTAGACTTTTTCTATGGAGGTTCGTGGGGGGTAAGAACAAAATGCTTATGCGAAACTAACAGGGAAGAAGGTTTCTGGCAACTTTAAAAGGTGGCACTCTGCCACCTAGAACTAGGGAAGAGGGACCTACCAGGGTGAACCCACCATCTGAGGGCTAATTATGGTATAAGATGCAGTCTGTCACAAATCATAGGGGTCAAATGAATTTCTGCCTAAAAATAGAAAATCCATATCAGTCTAAAAACCCTCCTAGTGCTAGATTCCACTGCTAATAATAAACAACAACAACAGGAAAATTATATTGTATAATAGATCTTCAAAATATGCTTGATGCTAAAGACACACCAAGACCATGAGCTAGCTCTCTACTTACTCATCTGAGTTATGAGGACATCTTACATATGTGCGTCATGACTTTTGCGTTTGGGCCGTCTTTGTAGTCTCCCATGAATGAGACATGGGGTTGAATTATTATCTGAGTGAAATAAAGGAATGAATATAAGTTCAGGTGACAAGCTAGTATTGAAACCATAGCTGGAAGTCTAGGGTCCCCTCCACACTTAATAAGATATCAGTAATCACATTGGTAGTAAGATACTGACTACATAGGTAACATATAGAATGTGATATGTGCTGTTTTAGGCACTTTACATCTATCATCTCACTTATTCTTCAAAATACTCAATGAGTAGTAACTGTTATATTCCCATGTCATATGTTAGGAAAATAAGATACAGTGATGCTATTAAAGACGGATGCCTGGGACAACAGTTATTATGAAGCAGGGTTAAATCTCAAACCTCAAAATCTCATGGTAATGTGACTCTCCAGACTGTATGTACCGTCTACCACTATACTATGTTGTCCTCGAGATTGCTTCACTGGTGAGAGAGGCAAGGACATCAATGCACACCACAGCTTCGGCAAAGCATATTTGCCAAAAATTGCACGTAGTGAAGTCTAGGATTCCTGGAGAGCTGGCCTCAACCCCGTCTTAGGAGGTGCAGCCTTGCCTCACTCAGGCCCATCCTGCAAGTCAGAAGAGGGCTGCAGTAGAAATCTCATCTTACCAAAGCGATGGAAGAAACTTAAGCAAGTGTAAACTTCAGACTCAGCGGTTCTCAGCGAGCCAGGCCCTAAAGCAGCCCAGATTCAGCTGAGCACAGTCGGGAGGGGTGTGCCACAAAGGAACAGACAGCAGAATCCACATTTGACCCTTAACTGTAGTGAGAGCTAGACAGAACTGAAATAATGGGGACCACAGATAACTATTTATTCCTTCCCAGCACAACAAGCGAATAAAGTGCCATCGGTGCCTCGAAACTTCATACAGGGTAATATTCCTTTAATGGAATGCTTTTAGAGAAGAGTCATAAAAATAAATTGAAAAGTGCTTTCTGCTGGCTACAGCTGGCATAACCAGCATCTGGGCAAACAGGATAACACAAGGCTTAACTTAGCATCGCCATTTTTATTACTTGCCGCGACAGGTCTTATAATAGTATAAATTCACTTAAAAAACAGACTCTTCCCCCTCCTGAGGCCCCTCGTGCTCCCTGCCACCACACACCCAACAGCCTTCTGGGTTAATTCTGAGCAGCATAATTACAAGTCTTTTATGATTTAGGTTTGAGACCAATTAGCTGATACTGCAAGCCTTTCCACTGCCAGCTTCCCTCTCGGCATCCCTGTTCTGCCGGGGATTTATTTATCTCTATGCTTGTGAAAGGAAAATGTGTTCCAAAGAGAGGAGAAATTGGGTTTGTTTGTGTACAGGTTCCCTCCTCCCTCCCCTCTCCCTTTATCATCTGCCTCTGCATCTTAGGTGCACCTGGTCTCTAAAATTGTCACAGGGTATAAAATATACACTGAATATTCATGTGGGGGCCATACAAGCTCCATAGGAGATAGTCTCTTCCTGGAGCTGCCTCTGCATCCTGCCTACTTGCTTTTCCTGTTGGTGGAGATGAAAACAAACCTGCCCTGGGCAGTGGGCTGCCACCAGCTGGAGGCCTGCTGGCCACCCGTTGCAGAGGAAAGACCTCAGGAAAGGACCACAGAGGGGCGCGACCTACCCTGCCCACTGCGCCTCCTGTAGATCCTCCACCCTGCACTAACCATGCAGCAACATTTCAGAGTCACTGGAATCAGACAATCGGCTAACATGTAGGAATTGCCAAGAGTTTTCAGGGGCATTGGAGGATTCAGAGGAAAATCCAGTAACATTTCTGCCCTTGATGTGCTTTGAATTGAACTTAAGAAGACTCAACTCATTTAGCTGCATAGTTCAGGTAATGAGACTGTCTAGGAATCTATAATCTTGTAGCAAGTAATCTACAAATGCTGTCTTTAATCCTCATGTGACCCTTTAAGGTATGTGCAACTATGAACATTTTCCATAGAAAGATACTGAAGTTCACAAGATAATATACCTTACTTAATGTGCTAGGATTCCCAGCTATGAAAACAGACCTTGGGTTCTGCCTGCCACCAAAGCCAGTTAGAGGAGCTCCACTGGACCTTGTATTTGAGCTTGTGCACGTGGATGCAAACAGAGATCTAGGAATATTTAGGCAAGGAAGAGCTAACTTGAACAAAGCAGAAAGACTAAAGTAGACCATAAAATACAAAAATATCGGGCCAGAAAGATCTACAGAGCTGATCCCAGACATAACATTTTAAATTAACATTTTAACATTGAATGGAGATATAATGCAATCATTACTGCAACAGTGAGGACAGTACAGAAATGTGAAAAAAATTAAATAATCAGCTAAAGCAAAATTGCCACAACGTGGAAATGAGCATCAATAATATTTTCATAGAAACTTTAAAATTTGTTGAAAAAAGTCCCTCCCCTGGCCATAAGCCTGACTCTATTTATACTGTACCTGACAGATGGTCTCCTCTCCTCCATGAGCAGATTTCCACAGAGGGATCGCTAATGCTCTCCCTCTGCTCCTTTAGTGCCCCGTGAACTATTTTCCTCAAGTCTAGCCTCGTGCCCCTTACTGATGCAATTTCACCCCCCAGTTGGTTCCTGTCTCTGAACAAGCTGCTGGGTTGACATTTTCAACATGCACTGGAATGCAGAGATGGAGAAACCAAAACTGTCATTCTTCCCAGCTTCTAGCATTCTGCATACCTGCTCTTGGTATTTTTGATATGATTGAGGTGGTGGGAGAAAGGGAGGTAATGACTGAGAAAAAAAACTGTCATAATTCACCAAACCTATTATTTTCCTGTCCTAGGCTTTTCATTCACACTATTATTCACAATGGTTCCACTGAAGTACCAGATAACACACACATCTAGTACTTTTTAAAGTACTAGATGCTGGTACATCTACACATCTACACATCTAGTACCAGCATCTAGAATCCATGCCTCCTCTTTGGCATGTGTCAGTGGTGATACCAGGCTCCCCTTTTCCCAGAGGCCTTTCCTCCCTCCGCCTGTGCCCACCTTGGAGCAGTGCACAGCTGCAGCTTGTTAGTCATTTCCGACCCAGAGCTGCCCCCACCTGCTCTCCTGACAGATGCCCAGGAAAACCTGAGGCTCGCTCTGTGGCACAAAGTCCCCAGAACCTTTATAACTCTATCTTCCATGGAGGTTCCTGTCAGGGAGCTCATCAGGCAGTGCTGGTAACTGTCTGTCCGTATCTCTCTCTGCATGAAGACTTTCAAGACAGCTCTCTTGTTCACCTCTGCGCCATTTCTGGCACATGACTGGCACATCAGAGTTCTTGGCACATTCTAGATATTCAGTGTACATTTCTGAAATAATTAAATCTACTTATTTAATATTATTTATTTGATTTTAACCTATTTTCTTCATCCTTCATCCTACTCTAGGATTTTGCAAACCAACAGAGGCAATATTGCAAAACCAAGTGTGACAACCAATAGATGGATCTATTAACATCCAGCCAATGTCCTCAGTCAGAAAAATAATTAGCACACCCAGATACTGTGCTTCTGTTTAGCCTTTTATTCCCAGATCTATTTGTCTGAATAGGACCCTGTCTCCATCAGAGCCAGGAACACATGCAAATATATGTTCCAAGACTCGCTCTTGGTGTGCAGAGCAAGAATGGGAAAATCAAAACACACCTGGGAAATTCAGACAAGATCTCAATAATAAAAGCTGTAATCAAGGAAGAAACCCTTACTTAAGCAAATAATTTGCCTTGGGAGTAAAAGGCTAAGCATGTTCTTCACACACGAGGACTGCAGCCGGTATTTCATCTGTGTCCAAATTGAGCTGCTGAATAGTCCCCCAAAATAAAATATTTACACTAAGCCCACCATCAGTTGAAATGGTCTTCCAATCAGAGAAGCAAGCAGTAAGGTATAAATAAGTGTCTGAGTTTAAGTAAAATGCAAGAGAAAGGGAGACAGAGATTACAATTAAAGGAAAATGTAACTCAAGGGCAAAGCATTTGACCTGAATCCACACACACACACACACACACACACACACACACCAGTGAGGCCTATAGAGATGGGAATGAATTCTGTCTTATCTCTGTAGTTAAGGGGATGATTTGCAGATATCAGATTTTGTTATGTTATAGACATTGTTCCCAACATGGAAGATAGGAGAAAAAGTTGATGCAGAGTAATAAACTCATGCTGGATAAACAATACCCAGACAACTGTATATCACAAGGATATATAACAGCAGGTTTGAATCAGATAAGTTTCAAATAACAATGGAGAAACAACTGAACCTTGAGGATGAGCAGTAGATTAAACCAGATGAAATGGATAAGGACCCAGTGCATGGAGACAGCAGGGTGGCCTAGTCAGCGAGTGAGAGTGACAAAGGCAGAGGAAGTGGCAGAGCAGTGATGGAGTGTGAGCATCCAGATAAAAGGCCTCAGTCAGCTTCCCAAAGTCAGAGAAAATAATAGCAAGAAGTAATGAAGTAGAATGGTAGCAGTGCCAGCTGTGATAAGCAGACACTTTGATGCTTGGGTAGCCTGGGGTCCCTTTGGAGAAGCAGGAAGAAGTACAAGTTCCTGGACTGATCAGCCTGTGCCATCAGAGAGGGAAAAGGTAATATGGAAACAGCAAGGTGGGGAAGGGCTTCCCTGTTGAAGACCTCAGGGACCACGCAGGTTAACCTCCCCTTCAAGACACCACAGCCACGCCCCCCCCCAGCCATTCCTTCTCCATCCCTCTCTTCCTCCCAACCACTCTATCATGCTGGAGCCACAGCCTCAGCTCATTTTCTCCAGCACCACTCACCCCCCCAGGTGGTGCCGCCTCGTCTCCTGCATGGATGACTTCTGTGTGTGGACTCTCAGCCTTTGTTTCTCTCCCCACCGAGCTGTAGGCCTTTCTGTCGAGGTGTTTACTGGTTGTCTCCCACTTGACTGGCCTGAAGGCATCTTAGATGCAATGCAAGGTGTCAAGATCAGAGCTCTCCACCAACACCTGGTCCTCCCTATCTAAGTCAATAATGCCTGCATCTATAATGTCATAATTGGCATTATATCTCCTTGTGACACAGTTGTCTGGGAATTGGTTCTCCAGTGTGTGTTTGTTATTCTGCTTCTACTTTGTTCCCTTGTTTTCTAGGTTGAGGACAATGCGCCAATAATTGTTGCAGACAATTTGGCTTCATGAAGCCAAAAATATAGGTACTATCTTTGATCTTCCCCGCCTTTCTCTAGAAATCATATACCACCTGTATGCCACGACAGCCAATTTATTTGTTAGGGACAAATAGACACTTTTATCCTATTAATAAGCCCACCACCTGGATTTAAATCATCACTTGGTTTCTTCTGCTATAACCGCAAAGCCGATTTTCCTTCAATTCCCACTCTTCAAAGTTCGTGCCCTACCAAAAGGGATCTTTTGAAAGCATGCATAAAACAGTATAAATTTGGCATATATTTGTTTGTTTGTTTGTTTGTTTGTTTGTTTTGCCTTTTTGAGACAGAGTCTCGCTATGCAGTTGAGGCTGGTCCTGAGCTCACTTTTGTAGCCCAGGCTGGTCTCGAACTCGGGCATATATTTGTTTAATAATGGGTGAGACAAAAACCATGCAGACAGCACCTTCCAGGGGTGACAATTATGAGTAGCTCTAGCTCACTCCAGTGAAGACTTTCAAGTATGTAGCTGTCCAGTGAGCACCTGACACTTCAGCTAGCATTGCCAGAATTCTCGGGATCACACTGTTCCTTCTTAGGGACCATCTGAATGTGCATCTATTTGTTCAATTTAAAAAAAAGACAGCAAATATTCCTTTCATAGTCTCTCTTCCCCTACTTCTGGAGGAATACTTCTAAACTGTGATCTGAATGTTGCCAAAAATCTGAACATTTAGAAGCATGTGGTTGTTTGACAATCATATCCCTTCTGTTTTGCACACCAAGCTGGACAGACTCTTAGAGTCCTAGCAGGCAGTGGTAATTCAGGATTCAGGGGCCTGGCTCATTCCATTAGTACCACCTTCCAACCAGAGCACCTAGGTCAGTGGTCATCTTCATAGTTGCATTAGAGCCATTAGGCAGGAGGCCAGGACGGGGGAATGAGGTAGCTGTGTATTTACTTGCTGGGGATGAGTGCTGGAATAAGAGTTCTGAAATGCCCCCAAGGACTCTGGATTCTCAATAATGTAATGGTGTGCACTTCACAAAGTACCATCTCACTCATTATGTCATTACCCAGCCACAGAGTGCTAGCTATCAACAGCTCTGTTCTGCGGAAGAGGAAACTGAGGCTTCAAGGGCAATAGCACATGCCCAGCATTACAGATTTGTGCTGTTTCCAACAAACCCTGAGTGCATTTGAAAGTGAGCAGACAGTGAAAATACCACCCATTGCTCCCCAGAATGAGATTGTGAAATTGCATTCTAGCAAAGTTCCATATTGCTGCGGGAGGCCAGGGGACGCTTCCCTGCCCACCTCGTCACCCTCTGGAAGGCACGCTTGCATGCAGTTGCTGTAAGCACCAGAGGTTTCTGGGCCACCCCATCATTCGGGATGTCCCTTTTCTGGAGCATGATTTCCCCATGGGCTTGCAGCATGCCTGCGCCTCCCACGTTGGCAGGCGAGCCTCCCGGATCGGCAGAGCAGGTGTCCTTGCTGCAGGGTTAGCCTCACGTTCACACTCCCCAGTCCAGCCCAGGAAGTGGCTGCCGATTAGACTGTGGACTCTGCCCACCCACGATCCAATCTGAAGCCCGAGGCACTGTTAGCAGCCTCGCCGTCATCATCAGCTCTCTCTGCTGTGTGTTACTGTGCAGAGGAAAATGACAGTTTTCATCATTTCCTGCTAAATGACTTAGTGCTGATTCAGCCAGTTTCAACTTGACAGCAATGCAATAAAGAAAAAGAAGGGGAAAAAGGCCTGGAGTAAAAGAGCAAATGCTTACAGCTGCTTCAAGATATTGTTGTGCCAGGCCCTTTCTTTTCCTTTATTCAGAAAGGCCCTTGCTACCTTCTCCAAGGACAGAACTGCGTTGGAGAGTAGCTTCTTGTGGTCTGTCCCTTACCTAAGCTATGGACTTCTACCTGGTGTTGAGGAAATCCTGTAGTTCTAATGCCCCAGCAGTGGGAACCACAAGCAGAAATGAGATTCCTCAGACTAAGCAGATCTCCGCATGGTGCAGTGAAGCCTCCACCTTGGGCAAGGCACTGCCCATCTGTGACCCTCCTTTCCTCTCTAGAACAAAGACATCCAAACCTCTTCACACATCTGCAAGGCACTGTGCCAGCAACACAGCTTGGGAAGAAAACAAAACATACCCTGGGCGGTGCAGGCACTTTTCTCCTAAAAGCCCTAATTGATCCATCATCCTGTAGGACCCCACTGCATAGAAGGGCCAGCCCAAAGGTTTTCAGGCCTGAAAGACTCTGAGGAGAGAGCGATGCTCTGCACAAGATTTGGGGAAAACATGTCCTTACCAGCTGAGTGCAGTGCACGGAAGTCACGCCCTCACCTCTTTGTGCCCTTTGCCTACCCCCAGGTCTGTGACTACCCCTCCCTACCCTGACGACTCCCACCTTCTCCTCCAGCCTGTCCTCCACAAAATTTCATATTTTATTTAATCAAATTCTGCCTGCAAGAAACAATCTCCAGCCGGGCATGGTGGCTCACGCCTGTAATCCCAGCACTCGGGAGGCTGAGGCAGGAGGATTGGTTCGAGTTCGAGACCAGCCTGAGCTACAAAAGTGAGCTCAAGGCCAGCCTCAACTGCATAGCGAGACCCTGTCTCAAAAAGACAAAAAAAAAAAAAAAAGAAACAATCTCCATTTCTTTCATCTCTTCCAGATCACTCTAATCCACACCACAGTGTATGTATTCCTCCTCTCTCATCCTCTACTTCTAGTTTAACCTAGATCATTAAGCTTTTCAAATGAACTCACAAAGTCTTGCCTAAGAACTAGGTTTTTTTAGGCGCTGGGACTAAGGAGCAACTCCATAGGTGCCACTCACCTTGTCCTTCCTCCAGTTGTATTCTCCACTCTTCTCCTTGTATGAGGCTACTCCTTTCTCTTTTTCTCTCTCAGGTCTAATCATCTTTATCTCTAGCTCTCTGTATTCACATTGTGAATCTATTTCAAGTCACACCCTGCGAGAACCTATCCTCCCCTTAATAAGCCTACTGACCTCTGACTTCCCCTTATTCATCGAGTGGCATCTGAAAGCAGTGCACCAGTCAGCACCCTGCCCCTGTTGCTGACTCCCCACAAGGCAGGGAGGTCCGATGAACAAGATCTCTGTGGCCCTGTATTGCTATCCATATCCCCAGGGCCTCGTACTTAGGCTGGCACACAGTAGGGGCTTAAGACAAAAGTGCTTATTGGATCATGGCATCATGACAGATATCTGTGCAAGGCCTTAGAAATTCAGAGACTCTCAGGTCACCCTTGAAAAAAAGGGACCCGTTCAAGCCTAGCACTCCCTACACAGCATCCCTGGAAGAGGGTCAGCTGGCTTTCTGGTAAGCAGGGGAGATTTCCTCCCATGGTAGCTTTCAGCTTAGCAAGTCCCCATGTGAACTGGCACAACGTGCCACTCACCCTTTCCTGACTACAGGGGGAGGGTGAGGCTACAGGTGGGCTGTAATCAGCCTTATCCGGAGTATCTCCGGATTTCCTCTCCTGAGGTCACTCCATTACTTCCTGTGTCCATCACTGCTCAGTGACTGATTTCCCTTCTTGTCCCCAGTCCTCCCTGATGGAAGGGCTTCCAACTTTCACTTCCAGATTTACCTATAGGCAAGTCTTCCTTCCACATAGTATTTTCTCCATCCTACCCACTGCATGCCCAGATGTGAGCTCCCACACCTGCTGTAGATGGGATGCAGTGCCCTGTATGCCCTCTTCTCTGCACGGTGAACTTGGATGTTATTTAGATGGTGCAAAAACATCATTTCTCAGGAAATATAGCCATTGTTCTAGTGCATCCTTAGAAGAAGCCACCCCCCATGGACATCTCACTGCCCCCTCTCCAGCCACCGCCTCCTTCCATTTCTCCTCCTAAGATTCTCTCCAAGTCAAACAAGCCTTGGGCTCTTCTGTGAGTTCTTGCATGTGCTGTACCCATATCCCTCCGTAGCTCTGGTCTTACTACACAGGATTATTACCTGAGGCCTTTTCATGCTCCCCAAATTACAAATCTGCAGTCTCAGCCAAGCTACACCCACCTGAGTCCCTGGAGTAACAAACAGGGACAGTGAAGACCAATAGGCAATTTGGGGGTTTGCATTTCTGAGTGCCGAACAGGAGGCAAAGCTCCCTCACTATCAGATAATTATTCTTTCTCACAGTGGAATATGTTACATTCACCAAGGCAGAAGTTGCCCTGGGGAAGGACTGGGATGTATACGATCTGCTCTATATTTAAAAAATGAAAAAGGGAATGAAAAAAAAAAAATAACTTCCACAACTTTTCCCTTTCTGTGCTGTTAAGATAAACATCCTTTCCCCCAGTTACACAGTTCAAGCTGATGGTGAATACTTTTCTCCTTCAGAAATCATTTCTGAAAAGCAGACATTTAACATTTCCAATCTGTCTTTGAAGCCAAGATTAAATTACATTCTGTTTTGAAGGAATCGAAAACACACTTGTTAATATAATAAATGTCTTCCGTTAGTTCTAGAATTTGTCTTTGTTAGGCACATAATTCAAGAATTATCTATTACGGTAAAAAAAAAAAAAAAATTGAGCCATCTGGGCCTGTGCTAATATCTGTAAGCAATAAGTCTTCGATTTCCCTCATTACGGCTGATACAGGGAGAGCAATCATTCCAAAATCAGACCCTGTTTTCTGTTGTCAGACTATTGTTCATCAGGATTTATGAAGCAACAAAAAGGCCTATGCTTGATTTTCATAAGTTAAGCTAACAGTCGGGTGATGACAACCCCATTAAAACTCAGCAAGTTAGATGCTTAAGCTATGGAGTTTTATACTGTATCTATCATTTTTACAAAGCGGCTTTCTGTCCTCCTTCAACCTTCTGTAGAATCTTTTACAGAGAGAAGGGATGGGGAAAATACATATTTACCACATATTTGTTAAGCCAGGTACATTTCCCATTCATCTTGCCTGACGATGTGTAAAGGATAGAAAGTATTATTAAACTGGCCCATTTGGACGTTGCAGGAAGAGGCCGTATCACCGACACATTTGATGGGTGGCAGGCACATCTCCTCTTCTAAATCAGCACTGCCTGTGCTGTTGGCTGCTAACACGTCTATCTGAGGAGCAGGAGCAAGCAGGAAAAGGACAGAGCTAAGGAAAGCAGCTACATTTTGCTCTAGAAATAACAGAATGCCACCCTTCCCCAGGGGTAGAGTCTATCACCCAAGGCCTGCAAACAGCATATGTAGGAGACTTCTCGCGATTCTCTCTGCTGTGCACATATAGGTGCCAGCTGAGACTTTGGGAATGCGTGAGGGAGAGGAATCCCTGACTGGCAAGGAAAAGAGATTGCTCGTCTTTAAAGTCTTACCTCCAGGAAGCTCCCAAGTGCAATAAGGGAAAACTGCTAGGTTTGCCAAGAGAGCTGAATCTCTGTGGCTTGCTCCTTCCTTCAAGCTATCTGTTGGACTTACCAGCACCAGCATTGTACAGCATGTGTGTATGCATGTGCATGTGTGTGTGCACGCGTGTGTGTGTGTGTGTGTGTGTGTGTGTGTGTGTAAAAAGAAACTCTTTTCACCTGAAAGTCAGATGAGTTTTCATGTCCATTCCATCTTTAATTAGCCCACAGATGTCTGGTAGGAATGATCCTAATATCAAAGGTCATAAGAAACAGAGAAAGACCACTGAAGAAATGCTACTCTATGAAGAGAGCCTCTGTGTGTGTGTGTGTGTGTGTGTGTGCGCGCACGCGCACGTGCGCGCACTCTCGCTCACGGCGTGCACATGCGCATGTACACATTGACTAGCAACCTCTATAAAGTCAGAGAAAGAGACTGGATTCTAGAGATCTCACTAGTCTTGTTCCTACATATTGGTTAGTCAGTTTTTCATTGCTGTTACAAATAACTGAGATAACTTATAAAAAGAAAAGGCTTATTTTGGCTCATAGTTTTGAAAGCAGAAGTCTACAGTCACATGGACACATTGTTTTTTTGTTTGTTTGTTTTGTTTGTTTGTTTGATTTTGCCTGTGGTGGAGATGCCAAATAGCAGACAGCAATGGTGAATTAAGGGTGGCAGAACAAAATTTCTCATGTAATGGTCAAGAAACAAAGTGGGTTCCATAGTCCTCTTCATGGGGTCAACTCCCACAGCCACAAACCTCTAAGTAGTCCTTGCCTCGGAAAGGTTTCTACGCCCAGTAGCACCATGCTAGGGATAAAGCCTTTACAATATGAGCCTTGAGAGGACACTGAAGGTCCAAATCCTAGCAGTATTTGCTGTCATCTCATTGGTCCAGAACAGACCTACTCTTGGCTGAGCCACTACCCTAAATATGTTTATAGACATGATCTCTGGTTTTCAAAAATGCTTCCTTTGATGCTTCCTTAAACATGGCTTTAAGGTAAGCCAAATAGCTCAGTAGATCAAAGAGCCTGCAAGCAGGAGCAGGGGCTGGGGGTTCAATCCCTGGGCCTGCCATGCCAGCTCCACCCCTGGGACATGCTGAGACCCCAATTGAGACTGGGCATGGTGGCATGCACCTGTAATCCCAGCTCTTAAACAGGTTGGTCACTATGAGTCCAATCTAATAGTGAGACCCTGAATATCCTGTAGACCTTTGATAAATAAATAAATAAATAAATACGACTTCTTTGAACCCAAAACTATAAATTTCAGCTATAATGGCAAGACATGAAAAAAATATGGACCCAATTGTGCTTGATGGCCTGCTCCTGGAGGTGACTGATACACCTCTTACAAAGGCCCATCACTTTAATAGATGACTGGCTCCTCCAGGGTAAGTTTGGAAGGAACTCACTGTCTTCCTGTGGGATTTCCCAAGAGTCCAGAGAGCCTTGGTTTTATTTCTTTCGGCCATCCTTGTGGCTGAGATCAAAGGGTGTCTTCTGTGTGACTAATTCCCTTTCCTGAAATGAAAACTAGTAAAAACAGCTATGAAGCACATTTGTCCTGGGCTGCTTGGTGGCTGAATTCCCCAATCTACCAATTTGTTCCTCTTGCTTTCTCAGCCTGGTAGGTTAATATGATAAAGTTAATTCCCATTAGTTCTATTATTAACCTTTATCTGGCTTTCCTTGAGGCACCCAACAGAATATTGGAACACAGACTTTTTTTAAAAATAGAACTCCCTTGTAATAAAATAACTTTTTAAATGATAGATTACATCTTAGAATATATGAACAGCTTATGCTATCATTTGCCTTCAAGCCCTCTCTCGTCCTGTATAGTTCTGACTCCATTTCTGATTAAAGAAAAAAATCACTGTTGTGCGCACTTGGCTTCTGATTTTCCATAATTCTTATTTGTAAGCACTTTTGTGCGGGTTCCTCCTTATAATTTACTAAGTGCTTTGCTCTTAAAGAGCATTTAGCAGAAAAAGGTACAGAGAAATTATAACTGGCAATTATGCCCGTAGGGACTTAACTCCAAGACCCAGGTGACACAGGTCATTCTTTGCTTCAGGTGTCCTGTCCCTGTCACTGACAACAGATGCCTGAGCTCTGCTCCCAATGGTGTCTAAGGAAGGGTGGACGCTTACTGTTTGGCTGTCACCATAAGCTCTTATGTTCCTTGGAATGCATTGGTGAGCAAGAACAAAGATAGCACAGCTAAGATCAAGCTTGAGAGGCCTACATTACCAGAGGTTATGTAGTCCTACTTTCTTATAGTGCTAACTATCCAGTAAAAAAAAAAAAAAAAAGACTATGGCCAAAACAATTTTTCCTGCTTGCAAGAATATTCCAGTAACTTTGACCATAACCTGTGTCCCTTCCATAGCCAAATTTTCCCTTTCTTCTACATAAAGTAACCATGTTACTGACTACATCATTTGTCTTCAAAGTGGAAGCTTCTGAAAGTAGAAGATGGAACTAATAATCAGAGGACAGAGGAAGAAATGGCTGGGGACAAAGGCTTTCCTAGGCAAGTTGGGCCTGAACAGATGTTGTGTGTAGTAAGCTCTCCCTCTCCAAAGAATAAGAGGAATTGAGGCTACAAAATAAGTGCAAAAAAAGCACATTTCCAGGCCTAACTCAGTGTCTACTTCTCCATTCCATCTTCCCAAAGATCCTTCTTGCCACCAAAGAGGATGGAAGGAGTGTACTCAGGTGCACCTTGACCTCTGAGGAGGTGCCATGCAGGCAGCAAGGTGCCAGGCTCTAAAGGCCTGGAGGTGCCATTCAGGCAGCAAGGTCCCAGGCTCTGAGGCCTGGAGGTGCCATGCAGGCAGCAAGGTGCCAGGCTCTAAAGGCCTGGAGGTGCCATTCAGGCAGCAAGGTGCCAGGCTCTGAGGCCTAGCTGCGCAGGCTCATCATGCAGCAGCCGAGGGAACTGTGTGCCTGAGTTACCTCACCTTTTCTGTGTCTCATTCACTAACCGTGTGGAGAAAAGGGAACTTAGGAGGGTTGCCACAGTGACAGTTCAACACAGAAACAAGAGGTGAAGAAGGAGCTGGCCTTGGAGCCAAGGGTATCATATTTAGAGGCCCTCATCAGCACCATCTACAATTTTACTTCTATAGTTTCACTTACTCATGGCCAGCTACTTTCCAAAATATTAAATGGAAATTTTCAGAAATCAGCAATTTATATGTTGTAAACCCTGCACTGTCCTGAAAATTATTTAGACACACTGAGCTATGCAGTTACTGATACTTAAGATGGACATTAAGCTATTAACAGGTTGGTAGTGTCTACACTGTGGGCCCTGGTCACAAAGGGATGAATCTGCATCCTCTGTGAGGTAGTGTAGAGGGTGCTCAGTGTCATTCACTATGCGGGAGAGCGCCTGGAGCATCCATGGAGAGGACCCATAGCAGCCTGCCACTACGCCATGGCTAAAATAGGGTGGGCACTCCCATAACTCATTGCACTATATTGTTTTAATTTCTCTATTTTAATATTAATTATTATTAACTTCTTCTTAGGTCTTATTTTCAAATAAAACTTGGGGTACATGTTTAGGGAGATATAGATAGATAGATAGATAGATAGATAGATAGATAGATATACTTACATAATATATAATATATATATAATATGCTTAGGAAGATTGCATATGCTGCTTTGTGCAATCTAAAAATTGAGATATGTGCCCTGCAGGGAGGGTCAGTACTGTCCTAAACATCCTTGAGTGTCAGGTGCTGAGCGGCAACTTCAACTTTAACAACACAGCAGATACTGAAGGCTGAAGAGTCAATGCCAGATCTGCACTAGCAAGCAGGACGTGGTGTCCAAACAAAGGTCCATCCATCTTCTTTGCATGTTTATCAGCCTTATAAACAAATCAACACTGTTACATCTGTTGCACAGCATCTTGCTGAGGCCACACAGTTAGCAGAAATTAGATCCTGTCTCTAGTGCATCACACTGCTTGCTGTATGCAGAGCTCTAGGCCAGCAAGCGTGTGTCATGTATGTGGCAGGGACATCCTACTTTGCTGACACCTCCAATTAAACTCAGCTCACCAGCAGCAGCATGCATTCTCCAGACTTTTCCTCAAGTCTACAAGCTCTTCTTGCTGAAGTATTTCTTCCTCCTTGGGACTCAGTGACATCGCCCATAACCTGGTAATTTTCTTTGTCTCTCTTTGCTTCAGCCTCCTCATCTTCACAATGAAGTTGATACCCACACCAATGTTATTGTAGGTTCATAAGCACTCGGTAAGCTAATGCATGCAAAGCCCCACAGTGGAGCACAGAATTGGGTAAGCACTCAGAAACTAGTAGCTATTCATATGACATTTCAGACTAGCCAAAGAAACCAGAGATGTGGAGAGATAGTACCTTCATTGTAGGGCTAAAAGGACCATGAGGAGAACATTAGGATTCAGCTATCAAACAAGATATAAGAGGTAATAGAATGGTTGATTGGTTGTGTCAACTTGAGAGGTTTAGAAACTCAAGTGAAGCAACTCTCCACTTGAGGGTTAGAGGACCCACCCTAGGGCAGCTCCTTACTAGGAAGGTGTACGGGGGAAAAGAAGAGGGATGGACCTTTGTTGGGACACCATGTCCCAGTTGCTACTGCAGATCTGGCACAGACTCTTCAGCCTTCTATTGTAGACCTACTGGCCTCCTGATGTAGGCTTGCATGGGACAGTGCAGTGAACTCCAGACCTTGGACAGAATCTTTGAGTCGCTGGAGTGTAGATGCCCTCACTTCAACACCTCTACACTTTCTGAAACAGTTCTGGAAGTCTATTTTCGAGAATGCTGTAGTGGTAGCCTTGATATCCTGAATCAATTTACCTTTCCTGGTCACTTTGACTTCAAGAAGTATCAACAGTTTGTGGTACAAGATCTGGTTAATAAGGTGAGGGCCCAGGATACAGCTCAGGGGACTAAGCTCCTGTTTAGACAACTCAGGGACAGGGGTTTGACTCCTAACATGTCACGTGGACCCCATATCCTGAGCTGGCCACCTAGTCCTAGCATGGTGGCACACACTTGTAACACCAATGCTGGAGAGGCTGAAAGCGGGAGAATCACTAGGAGTCCAAGTTATGTAGTAAGAACCTATACCAAATACATAAAAGATCAAATTTAAACAAAATTAATAAAGTAGATAAGATATATGGCAATTATTTTATGAACTCTTCAGGTGGATAGCGCTCAGCAGTGTATACACATTTTTATCATACCGTACAAAACACGAAAAGATACCTCCAGAACTACTTCAAAAATACCTGTGCTTCAAGAGGGGAGTGCATTTTGAGGAAGATTAATAGGAACATGTCTTTTACTGTAATAATTTCTTTTTAATTTAAATTTTCATGGTGTGTTTGACCACAGAAGAAAACCAAAGCTTGTCCTTTGCTTTTATCAAGAATGTTCTAGAGGCTACAGCTCAAAAGCATAAAGGCGAGCAGTTTGCCCTTACTGTGCATCCCTGATGTACAGGTCTGTGATTTCTGCCCTTGTTCACTGTCACGCTTACTTCTATGTTGCTGAGAGACCACGGGTGGCATTTGCGCAGCGCTGATGTCTCCATAGCTTTGCTGCTCTGCACCTATCCAGGAAGAGCCAGTGGGGAAGCAGGGCAGCCAAGCCCGCAAAACACACAAGCTTGAACGGAGGCTCCTCTGTAAAATGCGGAGCTCAGACTCCCTTTTGATCTCTGAGGCCCTGTCCAACTCTAACTGTCAATGGGTCTGTGATTCCAAGGTACCTCTGGATTACCAGGGCACCAGAGGTGAGCCCATTGCATTTCTCATTTGTAATAGGCTGGAGATAAGCAAACTGGTGCGAATTAAAGTCTCAAGTCTCCAGCGCTGCAGTTGTCCTTGCTGCTTATTGGGAAGCCAAAGGTCATGCTTTGCCAGAGTCTTAAATATCAATCTCATCCATAAACCTCATTCAGACTGCCTGGAGAGTCAAGGTCTCTTATTTGAGAAGAGAACAAGGTGGGGAGAGGACAGAAGCCAGTGCAATATTTTAATACAGGCAAACAGCTTTCAGAGTCCAGCAGTCGTGTTCACCTTGCCTCTGACTATGCCGTTTGATTCTTTTTGCTGTTGGTCTGAAAACTGTAAAGCACTTCACTTAGAAAAAATCATTGTATATGTGGATTTTCCAGTGACCAGCTCTTAGAGAATATTAAATGAACCAGAGACCATGGGCCAAAATCACCAAGGACAGGAGGGTGAAGGTCACAGGCTTTGTCCCATTCAGCCTACGAGGTGCAAGTCCAAGGGCAAGCAGAAGCAAGGGCATAAGGGTGTGACTGGCTACTCTCTGGGCAGAAGAGCAAGTTCCCTGGATGCCGCATTCAGCATGGGGCTGAGCCCAAGTAGAGTGGAGCTGCTCCTAGGTTTCTGAGAGCCAGCTTCCTGCCACTGGTCATTGGGGTTCCACACGACCTCACACCAGAGTCTGTCCAGTGTTACAGTGATACAATCTACCTGGGCCTCCTCCATGGGTCCTGCTGCGAGCTACTTAGGGAATTACTGGACTTGATTTATCCCAAATGTGCCTCTGAATCACATCACACAGCTTAGCTCAGAAAACCAGCCACCAAGGTTAGGGGTGCTCTGGGGAGACTGTGTCCATATTCATGTGACCATGCAGTCTCATGCAACAGTGTCCTGGGTAGACAAGCACTTCGCAGCTGACTTCCCGGGTTGAGCCTCAATGATGTCACAACAGTTGTGTGACCTGAACACGTTAATTGGCTCTATGCCTCCAAACTGGGGACTCAAATTAGCCAGGAGATTACCTGGGGAAGCTGTAGAGAGAATCCCATGTATCTGTATTATCATACACACCTCATATTTGTTTTTCCTCTTCATCATGTGTGGTGGGGTGTGGGCATTTGAGTCAGCGGCTAGTGGAGAGGCTTTTATGGTCATTTAAGTCCTTCTTCAGGACTTCAAGGATTTTTTTCCATGCAGCTAAAGTTCAATTCAAGTCTTTACTATCTCCAGGGGAAAGTGCTCCTTGATAAGCCATTTTTTCATTACCTTGGTGAGATCAAATCCTGTCTCTGCTTGGAAGAAAAAAGAAAATCACCGAGTGCTCAGAGCAAGGAGAGGGGACACAGAATAGGAGAAGAGAAGGTTCCAAAACAAGTTTCCCTGGGGTCCACATTGTTTTGTGGCTCCCTGACTGAGCTCCCCTCCCACCTACACTCCTCATGAACTCCCACATCCACTCTGGGCTCCTGATCCTCCCTCCCCTGGGGGTGCTATACTATGCAGACCCAGGTGGCACCTCCTAGCTCAGTAGGAGGAGGAGGTAGAATGAGATAGGGGGCCCGAGGAGTGTGGGGCCACATCCATGGGCATATATCATTCTACCACCTGATATTTTGTGCCTTAATAGATGATATATACCATGGCACCATAATAGATCCTGGACATATAAGTTTTCAAACACCTGCATAACAAAGGGCCCCACACAACACAAGTTTATTTCCTCACAGTCTTGGATACTCTGAGTCAGAAATCGAGGTGCTGACAGGGTGCAGTTCTCTCTCACAGAGCTCCTTTCTCTAGAAGACCATCTGTGCCTAAATCTTCCAGTTTCAGGTGTTTGCTGACAGTCCTGGGGCCTTCTCAGCCGATAGTGGCCTCACTCGATCACTTAGCTGTCTTTCCTCTATGTGCTTCCATTATCTTTTCTCTGTGCATAGCTGCTCTGTTTCTAAGTCTCTCCTCTTTGTAGAGACACCAGTCAAATTAGGTGAAGGCCCAGTCCTAATAACAATACCTTAACTTAATTGCCTCGTTAAAAATCTAATTTCTAAATAAAGACACATTCTGAAGTCCTGGGGGTTGCATTTCAGTATACCTTTGGGGGCACCATGCAATTCAGCCCCCAACAAGGGGCATCCCACTAAGTTTCTTTGTAGCTACCTCATAGCCATAGTTTTGTTGCGCTATCATTTACCACTTCTCTGCTGGAGTTAAGACAGTCCTCTTTAATTTCTACCATGCCAACCAGCAGTGTAATCAAAATTCTTGTATCAAATCCCACACATTCTTGTGTATTTACTTATTCAGTTTTTGTTTTTGTGTTTTTGTTTGACTCGTATGACCTGTGTCCTCATGAAAGGGACTGATCACCATACGAACAATGTGGAAAAGAGTATCCTAGTCTCTTATCTGCGTGCAAGGGCACCAAGACAGGACACAGAGTTTGTCTCTTCAGGACAGAGCCACGTTGCTCTTCTCCACACAGGGCACTACCTCTCACTCGATGCCACATCTGCTGTCACCTTGGTCGTGGACTCAGCCTCCACAACCATGAGAGATAAATTCGCACTGTTTGTAAATGACTCAGTCCAAGGGGCTTGGTTACAGATTCCAAGAAAGAATTTATGGGTCAAAAGATACGTATATCTTAAATTTCCATCAATGCTGAAAAACTGTCGTGAAAAATATTCTGTCCATTCTTACGTCCACCGAAATTTACAGGAATATCCTGTCTCATATGTCTTCCATGCTTTGGAGGTCTGCCAATCTCACGGGCAAAGAGAAAATTTTATCACAAAACGCATTAGGAAAAGGGGGAAGAAAAGTGGATTTTAAAAATACTTAAGGTGGCCTCTGAACATGTACCAACTCCTCACAAGAAATATAAAATTATACACTTCTAACATGTACTTATAAAATTAAAAAATGAATAAGCATTTTGATTGCTATAAAAAAAAAAGGTTATTTTTCTAGTCAAACTGAACAAGCGTCATAAAAATGCAGCACTTTGGGTGTTGACTTCTAGCTGCATTACACGTGGCACCTTCTTCAATCCTCACGACAGGTCTGGATCCCACATCATATGTTATTGTTTCATGTTTCACAGATAGGTAACTGCAGCTTAGGAGACTTAAATAACTTTTTGTTTAAATTTAAATAACTTTCTTATTGACTGGAACTAAGGTTTAAAAGCAGGTAACCAGGTAGGCTAATTTCAGAGAGTGTTTTTTCTAGTCATCCTGACACCAGTGCCCCCTTGTCCCTGAATTCCCATCTGCCCTGGGCTCTGTAACTGGAGTTTTTGATTGGTTTGTTCCTGCAAGAGCACCACGCTGCTTAGTCTCCACAGCAAGATAAGAAGTAGTTAAATCAGAAAATCAGGGCCCAGTTGAGATCTTCTGAACTAAAG
The DNA here is from genome assembly GCA_004027025.1 of Myocastor coypus. Lineage (NCBI taxonomy): Eukaryota > Metazoa > Chordata > Mammalia > Rodentia > Myocastoridae > Myocastor > Myocastor coypus. The sequence goes on along the minus strand of PVJA010001755.1, from coordinate 12,031 downwards.
CCAATGACAAGTGAACTAAAATGTGTTTCCAGGGATCAAACCCAGGTCCTTGCACTTGGCTAGACAGGCACTTAGGCTGCTGAACTATCTCTGTGGCCCCCTTTTCTTAATTACTATATACATTCTTGGAGGTTATTTAGGCATTTGATGAATACTGTAAGTTGAAACTTGAAAGGACAAGTAAGGTTTCTGCTGTAATTAAAAGGGTATTGTACAGAAAGACTTGGAACCTTACAAAGAGTATCAGCCACCTAGCAATAATTGATGGTAGCACCAGGGCTTCGCTTTTGCATATTTCTTCTGTAATACATGTTTTCATGTGTCTATTTTTTTGTATTTTAGGGAAGGGTCTACAAGGTGCTCAGGGTCTCACTACTAGATCAGACTCAGAGTGATCCGCCTGTTTACAGCCTCCCACCACAACCAGTCTCAATTGCCATGTCAGTGCACACCAGGGGCAGGGCTGGCATGGTATCATGTGTCTTTTAAGATTAAAATTTGGAAAATCTAAAATTTTGCATAAAGTTTTAAAAATACAAATGGATGGAGACCACCTTCCAACATCAATAAATACCATGCATAGTCAGGGCTCAGTTCATGAACTTAGCACTTTCCATGATTCTCATCATAGCGTTTGCTCCACAATGTAACCGAATTGCAAAAAAGAAAAAGAAAGAAAGAAAGAAAGAAATCATAGAATGTGCGCTATAGCCAGAACCATGGAAAGAATGAAGACTGAAGACTGTGAACTACAGTCATTAAATTTTAAATAGTGTAGTAGAATATCACATTATATATATATATATATATATATATATATATATATATATATATATATATATATCATAATAAATCTAACCAGTTGTCTATAATTTGATAAGCATGTTTATTATTGATATCAGAATATTTCAACACATACATTTATGACTTCCAAAGGTAAAATCATTGACTCAGACATAGGAATCATCTTAGGGTCCCAACTGCATCCTTCCAGGTGGTGTCCACAGCCTGCCCCCTTCTGTGACCCCTTCACACCCATGACATTCCCTGCCTGCCTCCTTCTCTAGCCCACATAAGAGACCGTCTCTCCCTAGAATCTCAGCCAAGAGCAGCTTTCACAAAAGCCAAGCTCACCTTTGTGACTTCAGTTTTCTTTCTTCCCCTTTGCTGCCCATGGGTTCTTGGCCCAGGCAAGGCCAGGTGAGGAGTCTCCAGCCTCACTGGGATGCACTGATACCCAGTGCAGTAGATACGTTGGCCAAAGGAACACCACGAGGGCATGGGCTACTTTGCAAGACCTGCTGGCCATGGACCATGCAGAGGTTATGAGGGGAACAGCAACTTCCTCAGGAGCACCCCGACATTCTGAGAATAAGAGGCCCCACCTCCTTGCCTCTACCTTCCCTGCTGTGGAGCCCGCGCTCTTGGCCTCAGACCCCTTGGGAGGAGATCATGTCCCCCCTCCCTCTCGTTGCTGGGCATGCACAAGCACACCCTGAGCAAGTGTGACGAGCTGGGGAGGGACACCAGTGACGAGCTGGGGAGGGACACCAGTGCAGACTGTGCTGGGCCAGGCTGGGGTTTGTAGGCAATTTCACTTGCTAATAAATCAGTGCAAACAACAGGGTGCTTTATTTCTTTCCCCACAAGCTTTAATAACCCAACCCAGTCATAATGAATTCTGGGGCAGAATTAATGTAAAAGAGTAATGGTGATTAGGTAATTACCAAGTACAGAGAATATTTAACCTTCCCGGTGACAAGACAGCCTAAGACTACCTGATAGCATGTGTGTTCTCTGAAAATAATTAATAATTTTAAAATTATCTAATCTCTACTGTTAATCAAGAAATAAGGATCCAGGAGTACTGCCAATCAAGTTGAGTTCTTCCCCACTTAGTGTCTGCCATGTGCTCCTATCTCTAGTGCCTTTGCACGTGTCAGCCTCTTTGATTTTTATTTTAGGCTGGCTAGACTTAAACTGTTACAAGTCTCTCAGAATATTTCAACAAGCCGAGACACATCACCCTCTAAAATTATCCACCCCGAGTGAAATGCTAGGAAATAACCTTTGGCCTCTGCCTTTTTTAATTGCAACTCAAGCCACTTTTAAAGCGCAATCTGTGACAGTCCCCGGCACTGTTCTCCTTCACGTGCCCTCACCTCCCCCTGCCTCTCCTGGGCTGCTTACTCTGCAGAGTGGGGGAAGGAGGCCATATTGACAAGATAAAGAGTAGACATGTCTTCTTGCAGATACATAGTTTCAATTTTACCAACAAAGCAGCCATATGTAGATAAGTCTTCCCCAAACATGCATGCATGAATGCACATGTGCTCCCATAAATACACACGGAAACCTACATGCACACATAACATCATGCTAAGCAACAATGCAGGTCCTGCAGGAAGATTCAGAGTAGAATAAAAGGAAGACGTTTTAAAGCTCATTTATCAAATCTCTTACAGAAGAGAAACCTGACACATGGAGAGAAAGAGTAACTTTTCCAGGGTCATACAAAAACTAAGAGGAAAATAACGGATACAGTTTCCTGAACTCCTGGGGCTTACACTCTTTTCCACGAATGCGACGGAAGCTGAAGGAAGGGGGGTGGTCAGAGGGCAGAGAAGGAAGTGTGGCTGCCAGGACGCTTACTCCAGAGATGCTACCGCTCCACGGACAGGCTGTCCAGCTTCCTCGTCAACTGGCTGGCTCCAAAATGCAGGGACTATGCTGGTTCTCTGGTTTAGTGCCCATGCTACATGCTAGGCTAAGAATGGTCATCGCTCATGTCTGTACCCCCAGCTCAAAGCCCTGCGCTCAAAGCCCTGCGCTCAGAACCAAATGATGCCAACTCCCATGCAGGCAGACACCAGGGCAAGGGGACAGGCTCTCAGCAGACGCAAGTCAGGTGATCCATCAACAGGCAGGGACAGTCGGGCAAAAGGAAAGACGGGAGAACTCACTGCCAGGAGGGACTGTGAAAAGCAAGCCCAGTGCAACCTCAGACCGCTGGGATCTTCATGAAGCAGAAATGCTCAGCCGGGTGAGATCTACTGTGGGCCAGACAAAGACAAGAAAGTAACTCCATTTGTAGAGAAACAGCCAGAGGAGAGTATTCTGGATGCTGACTTGGCATTACAGCTTGTTTCTGGACCGCGCTGTTTTAGGAAGCAGGGGACCTAAAGTTTCACTTTTGACTCAGCTAAGCATCTGTTTTCTGCAGACCCAGGTTCTCTTAGTCTGGTCAGGGGACCTAGATGAGAGTGGGGGCGGGAGAGTCCTGACCCAGTGCTGTGCCCTCGGAGAGTGCAAATGATCACTTGAACTTTTCCCAGAGAGCTGTCTCCTCCTGTCAGGCTACAGCAGTCACTAATCCTGTGCCCTGGGTGCCTTTTATTCTTTGTGAACATTTGCTGAGGACTATTGCTGCATCCAGCACTGGTCACTTGACTCCATAGATTAGTGTTTCTCAAATTTCTGCCAGCATAATTGTGAAGTACTTTTTTAACTGAAGTACTTTTAACTGATTATGTATTCCTGGACAACAGCTATACATCAAATGATTCAAATCTTAGAGGAGGGGATTAAAATCTCTTTCAAGCACCTCAAACAATTTATATCGTTAGACAAGTTCAGAAAACAGTAGTAGAGATTAATAATAGAAATAGGATAATAGTAAAATAAAACTAAGACAATAATCCTTACCTCCTAGCAATGCCAAGAAGTATACAATCAAGTGAAGGTACATTTTGCCTTCTTTTTATCCCTGCCTGGGGACTGAACCTAAGTTACAGCCCCACACCATGTATTTACTTATTTATTTACACCGGTACCTTTGTTAAGGTGCCACTGTACAGTGTGTGGAGAGAAGTTCTCATTACGTCACAAAGCTCCTCAGGCTGGGCTCAAACTCCTAACCTTCCTGCCTCAGTCTCCTAGAATATTAGGATTACAGGTGTGTACCACCACAGCAAAGAACATCACTGAAAATCATTATACCTCATCTAATTTTCACTGAGCTTACTTCCTGAGAAAATACATATAAACAAATAGAGCCAGAAGCAGGATTCTGGTCCGTTGAATTCCCATTCACCTTATTTGCCTCCCCAGAAAGGAACCAGCCTAGGCAAGGGAGCCAAATAGCTCCATGGTGGTCAACTATACGTCTTCCGTGCAGACACATTTTGTAGGGCTTGACTGGAAATCTTGCAAAGGGCCAACATGGCTGCTGAAGAGCTGCAGAGATGGTCAGCTCAATTGGGTAGCTCTTTGCAGAGCTGGAACCACGATGAAATTATAAGCCATGTAGGAATGGAAAAGTTTATTTGGGATTTGAGAAACAATTGTAGACAGTATAAAAAATACATGAGAGTAAAATTCATCCACTGCAGCAAGACCTTATAACAAACAAGACATTTAGGACACACAGAGACAAGAAAAATAATCACCCTGGTTCTGCCAGTAGTGCAGAACTTGGAGGAGCTGGATAAGTGGTTCTCAGAAATTATTGGACAAACAAAATCCTATTTGATTGTAAATGTGTGTTGGCACTGCACAAGTTGGCCAGTGTCCTCCCCGTCCTCCCTACACCAGCACAGCTGCCTCCTCAGCCACCCTGGGGCACTCTGCTGGCTCCACCTTCTTTGCTCATCCCCCTTTCAAACATTCTCCCTCCTCCAGGAAGCTTAGCGGCAGAGGCTTCCATGCATATCCTGATGGCAGAGACACATTGATGTTCTTTCTTCATGGTGCCAGAATAATCAGAACTCTTGTTAGGAGGAAATAAATCAGTCTGATGGACCGCTGGTAAATACAAAGACTAAATGATGGACTACGTTAACACTCCTCAGCTTAGTACAGTCTGCTGTTAAAAATTATCAAATTTTGGGAATTACGTGGTTGAAGAGTTTTGTTTCAAATGTGTTTGTTTGCTTGTTTGTTTTGTCTTATGTGACTGCACAGCCTATTTTTCTAATGAAATGTTATGTAATGCATGCAAGTGGAGCTTCACTGCATAGAAGAGAGGAAGCACCCCCCACCCCTGCTTCGCCTGACGTCACCCCCTCAGTCTCTTGCCATCCTCGCAGATGAGTAAGACCCAGAAAAGAGAAAACTGTATGTGAGTCACACATGCACCGCTCCATACCTTTGCTTTGAAAGTGAGAAAGGTGAGACCACAAGGACCACTGCCTAGCCAAAATCATGACAATGACACTAGAGCCAGAAGCAGGATTCTGGTCCATTGAGTTCCCATCCACCTTATTTGCCTCCCCAGAAAGGAACCGGCCTAGGCGGGGGAGCCAAATGCTCATCACAGTAGGACAGGCAGCAAGAAGAGGAACCCAATGCACTGCCAATGCTCTCTGCCTTCTCCATCAGCACCCTCCCATGTGTTCTAGGTTCTACACTGGACTAAGGACAAAAATAATAGCGATCCTGTCCAAGCCAGATATTTGGGATTAAATAGAGAGCCTCAGCCATCATCTCCAGCCCCTCATCAGCCTCGGTCTCCTGAGACCTGCCTAGCAAGGATGCAGGTTTTCAGAGTCGTCCTTCCTCAGCCTTTCACCTATCCCTAGGTCTCTGTCTCTACAGCTGCATCTGTCACTCTTTCCCTTGCTGTGAAATATTCTTAACTCCTGTCCAGAGTTCCCTTGCACTGCCCTGAAGAGTGCCTCCTTTTATTATTGGCCAATAAGATATTAATATGTTAATTGCCTCAGAGTGCACTCTTTAATGAGGGCCATGGACATTCCCTTAGCAGATTTTGATAGTGACAACACACTGACATTGGTAAGGTTAATGATCCAATGCTTTATTTCGTTGAACAAGTTGAACAACACTTAGCACATTGATCCACAATGTCCTGCAATCCATCTTGGCTATTACTTTAATGGTGCCATGCCATCGATGCCCTTTAAGTAATTGGCACTGTGCATGGACAGACTTGGCCTTGTCATGTCAGAGGACAGCTATGCAGAATTGTGAAGAATTTTTGTCTTTTCTTTATTCCTTCTTTCCTCTCATCTTATGCCCTTCTGACTTGACAGGGAGGCAGAGCTTGTACAGGCCAGAAAGGTTAGTCTGGCTACACAGTGAAAAGCCAGGCACGTGGACACAGGGTGGCCAACATTATGTAAGACTTCAGTCACTTCCTGTAAGGACTGAGTGATCTCAGGATGGCTCCTCAGCCTCCTATGTCTCAGGGTATGCATCTAAGTTAAAGCTAATGAATGGAATCTACTTGTCCCCAGCTGTCTCACAAGTGATGGGTACTGACTTCAAGACAAGAGCTTGCCCCTAGTTATACTGAGATGGCAGAAGAAAAAGAAAAGAGTGAATTAGGGTCTCACCTAATCCGTGCTCACAATGCAGCTCAGTACTGATTAGACACACTGTATTAGACACTGACTCTAGGGTTATAGGCAGGGTAGTCAAAAACTGCATCTAAGGTTGAAGGCAGTTCAAGAGTCTATAGGGACAGGACTGTGAGCTGCTCCTGGCTGTCATAACACATTGGAAGGGAACACAGGTGCAGCCCAAGCAGTAGTTATGTCTTGGCAGAGAGTCCTTAACACACTAGCATCTAGGAGGGCTAATTGCAGGACAGGTCTCTCGACCTCACTTGGACAGAAAAGGAATCCTGGCAGAAGGGGAAGCTAGGCCATGTCTCAGGAACTCCACTTTCCCCCAGCACAAAAGAGACATCACAGAATGTCAGCAGGAAAAATCCCAAGGGAGACTGAACAGCAGAACCAGAGTAAGTCTTAAACCTACAAACTCACAAGAGGAAGAATTGAGTCCATTCAGCATCCCCTCTGGAGCAGGCTGAACAGGAATTTGGGAGAGGTACAGGCAGGGCAAGCTACACACCTTGAGTGGGAAGCTCCAGGACAGGCTACAGAGGCTGACACACAGGACCCGGCTTTCCCAGTGGCTGGTTCTCTGGCTTCCATCACTGAACAGGTCACTGAAGTGCTCCGAAAGTGCTTTCATTTCCCTCCTCTGCAAAAGGCAGAGGTGATCCAGCTCACAGAGGCACTGCAGGGCCATTTTATTCACTGTGTGGGATGAGGCAGGATGGAGCATAATGGGTAACAGCAGGCTCCTGTTTGAGATAGATGAACTGAGGCAGAAGGCTTGAAGCGTATCTCACACTGCCGGTGGCCAGCCCTGCCATGAAAAGGGCCTACACTTGGAATGGATAAGCAGAGATGACCATCTGGAATCCCCACCCCAAGTTACCCTAAGGCTAGCACAGGAGGCAGACTGTGTGTTTTGATGTCAGCTCAGAAATATGTAGTCTGGGGGCCGGTGAGATAGCTCAGCAGTCTAAAGCACCTGCTTAGGCAAGCTTAGGCAACCGCAGGGACCACAGTTTGATCCACAGCACCATGTGCTGCACCAGCCCCATCCCCAGGGCAGGCTGAGGCGGCCAAGCTGGCCACTATATATGGAAGTCTGGAAGAAAGAAAAAACTTACCAGTCACCTACAAGGAAAAGGCAGGGGCCTCTCTGTCTGTCACCTTATGTACTTCCCGTGGCACTCTGCCAGTTCTGTGTGACTGGCTGGGTGAGACCAACACTGTAGGGAGTGGCCAAGAAGCCATACTTGGCTACTGAACTAAACTGCACTCCACAATAACTGCACCAATAAAGTTTGTTTTGAATTTCTATGTGTGTGTCAACTATGTCTTGTTTCTCAATTGATTCTCAATTCAAAAGAGGAGGGAAATTGATGTGATGTACTGGATCTTACAAAATGCATCAGGGTATAATTTATGCTGTGACAGCACTATATGTGATGCATAGGAAGAGTAAGCAGTGTGCAGAAATTTATTCTATACAGTACATGTGTGAGTATGTGAGTGTGAGCATGTCCATGAGCATATGAGTGCGAGTGTGGGCATGAGTGTGAGCATGTGTGTGAGAACAGTGTGTGAGTGTGTGTGAGCATGTGTGTGAGAACATGTATATAGGAGCATGAGTGTGAGCATGCGCATGTGAATGTGAGCATGTATATGAACATATGTATGCAGAATCCAAGGAAAAGTTATAGAAGTAGATGATGAACTGTGAAAGAAAGAATGGTTTGAAAAGAGAATCAAAATCTATCCCATAATCTATCATTTGGGAAGCTGAGGCAGGAGGACTGCTACAGACAAACAAAAAATCTGTGCATGTGGGAAGAGGCTCCAATGTGCAAGAGAGCCTCTGTTGATCAATTTCAGGATGGGTAAAAGTTACAGAAACTTCAGAAAGAAAGAATCACCTTGTCATGACTGTACCACAAAATCCATATATTCCTAGCCAGAATCTCTCAGATCTCCCTGTCAGATTAACAGCACCTTAGTAAACTCAAAGAAATGTCCTCCCCCTGCACCATCCAAGCTGTCAGGGCACAGGCACCATGATAGCTGCAGTGGCACCACACTGACTCAGATTCTTGGGGCTGAGTCCTCCCGTGACATTACTGGCGCAGCTCTGGTAGGGCCCGAGCTTCCCCACACACAGAGGGAGCAGGTGACATCACCTCACAGACTTCTCCCAGGCCTGATGGCCCAGGGAGTTCTCTCTCATCTTCTCACAACCTCTATCCCCAGTCCGTTGGGTGAGGCATCAGTGTCTAGACCAGCCTGGCCAGTGAGGAGCACACACCCCAGCACCCCTGGGCACTTTCTTCGCTGCCTTCTTATGCACAGGAAGAGTGTCCCACTTTATAGAAAGAAAGAAAAAAGTCATTAGCCAAACTAGTGTTAGGTTTTGAGAGCTAACCTTCTTGTGGAAGCTCTTCTTTCTCTAGTAGCCATATTTATAGATTCACAGACAAGACCAGTGATGACCAGTCCTGCAGGCTGAAAGCAGGACAGGTGTAGAAAGGTCTGTTTCTCCAGGGTGGGCTACTTACCATTGGCTCTACTCACATCTGGGCCTGAGGGATTCTTGCTCTGTGACTCTCCTGTGCCATGTAGACTATTCAGAATCATCTCTGGGCTGTGACCAGCAGACTTAGCCCTGTCCCCTGGTTACGACCATCAGAAAATGTTTCCAGCCATTGCCAAGCTTCCCCTGAGGTCTAGTTTAAGAACTCTGCTAAGATTTCAATGCCATCTGCATCAGATGAGGACATTAAGTATCAGCACACATCCTTGTCCTGGGAGAGATGCTGAAGAATGTGCTTCCATTGCTACGGCTGCCCATTAAGCGGATGGAGCTCTTCCTGGGCATTCAGGGCATTTCCTGGCTGTTTTCATGCGCATTGCTCCATCCTTCACTCTGTCAGTCGTGTGCCCCATGGTGCTGGCCTGCCCATGCGGCTCTGCAGCTGTTTCTTACTTCACTGTGCCCTGCAGTTGGGCACAGCTTGCAGCTCATTCACTCACATTTCTGGGCTCTCTCACCCATCACTCACCCACAAGGACTCTGTACAAAAAGGCAAAGCTTTGAATGAGAGTTCTGTTTCTGCCATTTCCTTGCTGTGTGACCTTAGGGAAGGAAATGTCTCTCTGGGAATCACCTCTGCATCTGCAAATTGGAATGATGGTCACATATCCCTGCCTACCTCGTCTGGTTATTTTAGGGGGAAAAATAAGAAAGGGGTAGAGGAAGTAATCTCAAAATTAGGAGCCACTATACAAAAGAGAAAGATTGTGACAATTGTGGTCATTATCTATGAAAAAAAAAAAAAGATTTAGGAAAGAAAAGAGTATTAGCACAACGTGCTTATCCAGCAGAGAGAAAGCCAGCTGAGGGAGCAAAACAATAACCACCTAGATGAGGCACAGGATGTGGCACTGCAGGAGGACAGTGCAGTCCTTTTGCTGTGTGGGGGCAACTAAGCTCACTTCCTCCAGGGCTGTGAGCCTCAAGAGACCCAGTGCCACTAAAGCTGTAGAGGGACACCACCATCCTTTGGCTGGGCTGCTTCACGTGGCCTGCGGCTAAAGGGTCCAAGCACAGCTGCAAAACAGGACAGCTCTTCTTACAGAAGGAACATCTGGGAAAAGGCTGGCACGCATGCATCAAGGACATCTCAGGCTCTTGCTTTTGCACTGAGTTCTCCCTGAGGATGCTTATCCTAACTGCATCACCATGCAAGGACGGCGAGTCGACAGCACACCTCTTGCAGCCCACGCCAGGATAGCTATGGTAGACATCCTGTCTGGGCCACCCCCACATCAGCCTAGAGTAGCTCCATATTCCATCAGAGGAAATAGAACCATCAGAAACTACCAGCACACTGTGCAGGGCAGGATCAGAAGGCACTGTGTACACAGTGAGGCCTGCATTGTGGCTCTGTTTTTAGGTGACATCAATCACCTGGGCCATACTCGACAATGCCAGCTTCCACCCTAGCCCTGCAGGGCTCAGCCAGCCCACGAAGGCTACTAAGAGCAATGCTGCACAGATAGGAGCCTCCCTTCCACAGACACAGCCTGTGGCAATCCTGAGCAAGAAGCCACCTGGGGGCTGGCAGGTGGGGGCTGGGGCTGTGCCAAGCAGACCCAGTGGCTTTGGAGACAAGAGCACTCAGCAAGCACATGGAAGGGCCCACTTGCCAGCAAATGTGAAAAATGGACGCTTTGCAAAGCAGGAAGTGGTGCCGGTTTCTTTTTTGTTCAGGTTGCAACTTTGGGGCCTGGCTCTCCCTCTGGTCCTTAGGGTAGAAGGAGAGCAAGTGATAGCTGTAGATGAGAGGTGCATGACTTGCTCCTGGCACTCTCTGGGTGCTGTGAAGAGACATTTTCTTTGGCACAGAATGAAAATATCTTTCATCCCAACAAGAGCAGCATGGTGTTCCAGTGACATTTACCTTATGTTCCCCCTAGCTCCAACCCGGGAAACCACAGTACCTAGACAGCTCTTCCTTCATAGAAAATTGGCCAGCACAGGTCGTTTTGATAGTTGGATTGCGATTTTATACTTTGCTTGAGGTCGAGCCCTGCTTTCCTAGTCAGTGAGTATTTCATGTTCTCGGAGATGAAGTGGAAAAGAGGGGCAGGCTTTACTCTGCCCTGGCTGGGAGCTGTGGCAGCCAGGCTGCCATCAGGCTGTGGCTTAAATCAGGGGGGATGCCCTATTCATTGTGGGTGGCATCATCATTTTGGTTCTTTAGCACCTGACCTCATCCCCACTTGTCTAGACCAAGGACACACCTTTGACAGCTAGAGATTCCTTCACTTAGTCAGAATCATGCTTTCATCAAAATCCCTACAGATGATCTTTACAGTTACGCATGTGCTCTCCTACTGGGTACCCGAAGGTGCTCAGAGTCAGAGGAAAATCGTGTATGAGATGGGAGGCCTGCAGGTTCTGCTCAATCCAGAGTCATTTAGAGGAAATAGGGACACTTAGAGGAAATAGGGACGCCGGGAGAAGTGCAGACTCCGTGCTCAGTAATCAAAAGGCTCTGCACGACCATGTCCGTCCTGAGGCTCTTGGTGCTCAGAGTGTCCCAAGCAACGGCTTCGGAAGCCAGGAACACAACTGGGATGCTGTGTAAAAGTGGACAGAAGTGGCCACAGTGTGTGATTAGGGGGATGTCGGTGCTTTGGAGCCCAACTGCTGCCCTGAGAAGCTCATGATGCTAGCCGATAAAGCAAGGTAGATGTGACCTAGCTCATGGGTGGGCAAGCAGGTCCAAGGGTCTGGGAGCGAGGAAGAAAGGCTAAGATCTACCACATGCTGATTTGGGTACTCTCAGGAATGTCATTTGCCCACTCCCTGACGTCCTTTTAAAAGAGGGACACTAGTTGTAGCAGTGCCTGCCTTCCTAGGGCTGCTGCAGGCCTTGAGTGCCACGATGTATAAAGCTACCAGCTAGCATAGCTTTTGGATGTGGCAGACAGCAGAGCAGACAGACAGAAAGTGCCAGGCCTCCCCAGGTGTCCAGTGGCTTGGAGTCTTTCCGTTTCTCTGGGCACAGGCAACAAGCAAGCAGAAATTTCCCTCCTTGCACTACATAGACCCAGAGCCTCCCTGGTAATGGAAGAAGAAGTCTGGTGCACAGGATAGACCTACAAAGTCAGAG